>CATIWM010149191.1:0-13889 GCA_949671775.1 Mallotus repandus
GATTTTGAAGTGAATGATTTCCTTCTCTAACCTTAAAGCTGAATTTCTAGGTGACCTCGGCTGAAGCTAAAAATCTATGCTATGCTTCCTACTTCGCCGTAAAAGACGTAGGTATATAGACCCTGCGTGAGCCCTTTAACGGTTCGACTTGGACGAAGCTTGGCTGAGAACCACCGTTCAACAGACAGCCATGCTTCCTCCCACCTTACCTTATTTGACAAGAGTGGATGATGAGTGCAGGTAATATCGCAGCAAGTTGATTTGACCATGCTGTCTCTACGCAAAGTTTCTGGCTGAGCAAGGCGGCGGAAAAGCTGCCTCATTTTTAAACATACCACAATCTCCTCATATGCTATGCAAACCTTTTCGTCAAACGACCTGGCCGGGCCACTGGCCTGGTCTTGCGTGTGCACCAGTTGACCTCATACCTCTTAGCAACACCATCATCGTTGGAATTGCCAGAAAGATTCATCGACCAGGGTACGCCATCGTGAGCCTTCCGTACCTGCGCAATGGATGCAATATCGCCCTTGTCAAGCTCTGGCAAGATTTGCAGTTTAGGGCCGATATTACTGCATCCATACTTCTGCGTCGGCAGATGCCACTTCATCTCTCACACCTCGACTCAGAGTCACATCTTCGTTGAGTCATAGCTCATCATCATCCAGCTCGCTCGGCTTGAGCAGACCGCCAATCTTCATCGCACGCTCACGCTCCTGGTACTTGGCTTCCTGTGCTGCCTTCTCACGATCTTCGGTGAAAAGCTCTGCATTGTCGCCAGCAAACTCTTTAAGCGAAATAAGAAAGTCTCGAATGATGATCTTGAACCTATTCAGGTCCTCGGTACTCTCAAACAGTTGCTTGATGAAGTTGCTGATCTGGACAGCCTGCAAATTCGGAAATGCGTTTCCCAACAAGCGGGCCACGAAGTTTTGCAAAAAGTCTTTGTTGGATGTGCCGGGCTGTGCCTGATCATTGGAGTAAATTGGGCCCCGGATTTTGCCTGTTCCGACCAACCAAAACATCCGCGCCAGCAACATGCTCTGGTACTTGAAACCTGCCTTGTGGTCCGAATCGGTGAGGACGAAAAACACGTCTTGCAAGATAGTTGCGTAGAAGTTTTGGAAAAAGGTATCGCACACGTCCTGCGGCGTCTCGGCCATGTTTGACACCAGTTCGATGCACATGTTCAGTCCTTCGCCTTCGACGGCGCGGTTGTCATGCTTTGATGCCCACATACAGCTGTCGATGACAAGCTTGAAATGTGGAGCATCCAATTCGAGGAGAGCGCTGAAGCATCGTTGGTTGATAACTCGCAGGAGCTTGAAAAACTCAACTCGGTGCTCTGGATATTCCGAAAAGTCCTTGTTGATCATATCCAATGTGCATTCGAAGACGGCGTCAAGAATTCCGGGTACCTGCGGCGTCATCATGCCCTGAAAATCATCGTTAGTACAATCGTGATCAGCCTCTCACGTGAACTGGAGGTTGCGCACCAGCATATACTTTGTGGTGTGGGGAGTCCAACGTACCTGCAGCTTCGTTATGAGGACAGTAATCACGCTGAGCACCTCAGCCTCTCTAGCATCGGGCACATTTCTCTTGTAGTCGAGTAAGACAGCTTCGAGGAGCTGTGGAACGAGCGTCTGGTGGATCATTTCCAAGTCATCGGCCTTCTCCACATACGTAGTGATGAGTTTGAGAATTTCCTTCTTGATCGTTCGCAGACCTCTGATCTTGGGCATCTTGGTGGCAATGTTGCCGTCTCGTTGCACGGCCTCATCGATGAGTTGAGATGAAGCACGGTACATTGTGAGCATGTCCATGTATATCCGTCCGACTTGCGGGTAGAAGTATGAGCCAATGCTTGAGCAAGCAGCGACGTTCGTCTTCATAATGTTTCCAACAATCTTGATCGTTTCTGGATCTTGGAGTATATTCGGGTCTTGATGAGCTTGCTGAATGATCTGATCCCATGCCTGGTTTGGAAGATTCATTAACTCGCTGATCAGTCGTTCCTGTGTGTTCTTGTGGCCCTGCGCGCTTATCATGTAGCCGCATGCTTCGTAGAATGTGTGTATCTGTTGAGGTGAAAGATCGCACGTAATCTTCCGCATCGTCCGCACAATCTCATCAATGAAGGCTTCGCTCTCGCCAGGTTGCTGAATGACGAAATGACGCTTACACTTGTTGGCAATCTTGATGAAAGTGTCGCAAGCCATGTCCTGCACACCTTCATGCGTTTCGTGCATGAACTCGAATAGCTTGTTGACGACCGTCTTGAGAAACTTCCAATGTGCCTTCAAGAATCGTGGGTATTGTCCGACAATGTACATGATGTTGGATGCCACCACCGCCTTGTTGTCCTTGCCGCGCTTCATCTCCGTCAGTCCCAGGAGGTCCTTTATCACGGTAACCAGGAAGCGCTTCTCGGTGTCCTCGTTCATCGCACCGGAAATAGAGCCGATCGCCCAGCACAAAGTATTGCAATTCGCCCAGCTCCATTCAGAGCCGTCGACTTGCCGAGCAAGCTTCTCAGACATGATCTGCTCTGTGTCCACGACGTCTAAGTGGGTCAGGAAGACCAAGCACTCTCTGGTGGTCTTGTAAAGCTGGATAGTATCTGATTCTTTGACGAACTCGCGCACAATCTCGCCCTCGTCGTTCTCAACAATCAAAACTTCTTCTGGTCTCACCATCTTTTCAATCATGACTTGTCGAAGGTTGGACAGAATATCCGTGTACTTGTGTTTGCGGAGCGGATAGCTCGCCAATACGGACGGATTAGGTGCGCCACCGTTGGCTAGGCCGCTGCTGTTCATACTGATCAAAGGGTTGACATCTGTGATGGGAAGCTGCTGCATCTCATCGTACAACTCGCATACCAGCTTCGTCCAGTATTCCAGGCAGATTTTAAAAATCTCGCGGTCGTCGATCTGGCTGATACGAATGAGGTAGAAGTGTCCGTGGATAAGGTAGTCACGGTTCGGCAAGTTCTCGATGAGGTTGAGATGATTACTGAAGAAGTTTGTGAGGAAGAGCGCCAAATTTTGTACAAACTCCTGATCCCGACCGTTTGATGAGGCATATGTTGATTTCAGATCGAGCGTAAGAGGGATGATGTTTGAGATCGTGGTCAGTGTCTCAGTGAACATGGCCACGAGCTTATCGTCAAAGTTGTGTTCTGTTTGCAAGCCTCCAATCTCTGTCAAACAGCGAAGGGTGATGTTTCTGAACTCTGGCATCTCTAGAAAACGGCTGCGTAGAGTGTCAATGAGGGAAGCGCCACCTGGGGGGGTCTCAAATATGTAGCCGAGTGGAATCCAGTTGAGGAACTTGTGCAAGGTCTCAAGTGTAGCCTTCATCAAGTTGGCCTGATCGGCTGTCCTTAGGATCTCTGAACAGAGTTGGTAGATGTTGGTGAACTCATCACACATACTTTGCTTCATCTGTCTTGTCTTTGTGGAAGTCATCTGTTCAGCCGAGTAGTCGAAGACCTCCTCTGACAGCAAGCGCAAGATAGCCATATTATTCTCGCAAATGGGTAAGCTGCTCCGGCAGCTGGAGATGATTTCATTGATAAAGGTCGGCCAGTTGTGCGGCCACTCCTGCTTGAGGATGCTGACAAGTACGAGATTGAGCTTATTCAGAAGTGACCGGTCCTTGCGAAGACTCTCTTCACTGCTGCTGGCCTGAATGATGAAGTTGACAACGAAGTTTCGTATGCCCATGCACTGATCACGAGGCAGCACCTTCCATCGCGTCATAATCACATTGTCAAGGACTTGCAGGCCAAGGTATTTGGTTTGTGGATATTGCGCTTCTTGCAGAATCTTGTCGACGAGAAGCCAGGCGTCTGGATTCTCTTTGAACTGGTTCAGAGCGGCTTGTGCCTGTTTCTGCTGCTCACCTCTACCCTCGTAGAAGGAGCGCACAGTTACATCTAGCTCTTCGATGCTCATCGACATCGTGGCGGCGGGTGAGGAATGGATTCGCGGGCGATGGTCCAACAACGCAAGCAGTTCCTTCAATCAGGCAACTGAGGGGAGCTCGAGGCGCGCAGACCGCTGGAGAGCAAAATTAGATCGCTTCCATACGGTGGGCTGAGCAGGCCAAGGAGATGTCTGTGAGAAGTGGGAAATGTGTGCTTGGGGTGTGCGAGTGTTGCTGAGCGGTGTTTGCTGGTGGGTTAACAGAGGTGGAACGACGATCAAAGCCTGTGATGAATGATGGGGTGTGAAGTGGCGGACGCGAAGCCCGCTTTTCTTTGCTTCCCCCGACCTCTTCATCACCTACCTACCGTACGCACCATCCTTCTTTTTCACTGCTACACGGTCAACCTTCTAGAAGATGCCAAACGGTCTGATCTGAGCCGTACATGCAGCAACATTTGATCCCTTCTACTGTCATTATCGACCGCTGAACGCTTCGTCGTATAATCTCCAGTCGACGACCCCTCCATCCTTCCTAGTCCTCACTTCCACCACAGAAATCTTAGAGAACGATTCTCGATGAGCCATGGCTCAACGTACACTGGCCACTGCCCGCGCGCCCATTCCAGTGGCAGATTCAGCTTTAAGCGGAAGTCAGACGATTCTCCAAACAGAGACGCAGCCTGGTCCTTCCGCGCCATCGGCCACTCTCCGTCTTCGCGTGCAAGCAGAGGACAACGCTCATGTGCGCTGGGCCGAAGACGTTGTAGACAACGAGGGCATGGGCAAAAAATCGTCCAAGGTGTGCTGCATCTACCACAAACCGGGCAACAGCGATTCGGATTCTTCGAGCTCAAACTCAAGCGACGAAAGCGACAGTGAGCCGGACTTAAGCAAGGCGCAAAAGTCTGGCGGTGGGAAAAGGAAGGGCAAAGGGCACAACCACAAAAGCGATGATCATGGGAAACCCGCAGAGGGCAGCGGCAAAGGCAAAGCGAGAAGACCCAGTCCGAATGCGTATGAGCGGCAACCCAGGACAAAGCATTCAAAGTGAACAACCTCTCAATTCTATGGATAGCATAGACGTTCTAGATGGCATTGTATTCGAAGGCAGCATACCTCAAGCAGCATGCTTCATACGACTCGAACCTTGAGGAGCTCCATTACACTCGTCAGCACCCTCGATAATCTTTCTGGTCGCTTATGGCACTGTCGATGTGTTTCTCGGCCATAGTTAGTCGAGCGAAATGAATATGTGCAGCTGGAAGTTCTGGGTTGGGCCTCATCCATGCTTCCTATGCTTGCAGCGCGTTGCCTTCCCTCGAATGGGTGGCTGCTTCGACCAGATTCGGCGTACTGGTGCGCCATCTTATATGAGAGTGACGCGATGTAGCACAGTTCGGGCCGCTGGGCATTCATTCGCCGGCATGGCCTGTCTCCGTCTCTTGACGTGCTTGGGCTAATTCAGCCTGCTCGATAGGAATACGGACAAGCGTTTCGGGTAGCTGGGCGCCTTCTTCCGGGTGTTGCTTGTCTACGGGGATTGGAATTTTCGCTGCATAGCACAATCAGTCAAAGTAATATGCAAAGATATGTTCGCCTGCGAACACACCAGACGCCATTTGAATGGCTCTCAGAACGCTGTGCCAGTTGGCCATCACTGCCGCGATAGCTTCCGTTCCATCGCTCAAAGTAGCCAGCTTCTCATCTAATTGCTGCATTTGTCCTGCGAGGCCGGCTGAAAGATCGCGCAACTGCTTCAGGCTCTCCAACTCATTCTTCTTCTCGTTGATTCGCGATTGAAGAGCAGAGGCCTGGGAGCTTCCTCCAAGTGCAGCGGAGTTGGAGCGGATATGCGATGGCAGCGCCGTCGGACGTGGACCGAAAGACATTCCACGAGAGATTCGAAGATAGGGTGGTTGCGTGAAACCAGCGCGAAGTTCTGCTACGCTTGAAACCAGAATCGCGACTCGTAGTAAATGGAGGGGAGGGGGACATCAGCACGTGCAAGCGTGATGCACTAACCTAAAATGGCCGCTACAGCCAAGCTCCGCTAGCGTGACGGGTTGCGATGCGACAGCCGAAACGCCCAATGTTTTTCCGGACCAAAACATCACATCACACTTTCAGAAGCTTGCGGGTTTGGTCGAAACTGCACAATCACTTGACATCTTGGAGAGATTCCATCACTACCTCACATCCGTACCTCGAACATCGGTGCCGACTTATCGCGCTATTTGCGCTATATGTTAAGAAACAACAAAACAAACGCTGCCGCGCATCAGCCTCACATTCTGCCACGGCCATTTACCTCGTTCTTGCCGTCCACTCTCCTATATGAGCGGCCTGTGGAACGCAGTTACTCCCTCGAATGGCGCGCTTGAATGAGCCGCCTTCCACCAGCGCATTAAGCGTCACCACAGTACCCATCGTGACAACGGGCGAAAGCATTGAGACCTGTAAGTTGTTCTCTGGAGATTGACATGCACAATGCGCACCAAATCGAGACCCGTCATTCGAAATCCACCAGCTGACTTCGAAGAAGTAAAACGGCGTTTTATCCGACAGAATCGCGAGCTCGCCAAAAGTAATTCCAACCAGTCCACGCGCATTCGGAATCTGGAGCTCGATGTTTCACGGCTGCAAGCAGACAATGTCAGTTTGCGAGGCCATGTGGCGCACCTAGAGTACCAACTGCGCGATGCGCGATCGCATGCCACGGCCAGCGCAGTCGACGACCTCAGGTCACAATTGCAATCAAAGCTCGCGGAATTGAGTGGATTGGTCGAGGGTCTGGATGAGCTCAAGAGCAAGGAGACTGTCCACGACAACGGGACGAGGCAATCACTCGGTCCATTAGGAGGCCAGTGGAGAGAAAGACTACCCTTAATAGAGGCTATGCGCGAGAATCAGATGCCAACGATTTCAGAGGATAAATTGTTCACGCAACGATCTCCTGAAATACATCCAATAAGGCTGTCAGACCATTCCAGCAATGGGAGTCCCGACTTAGGCCCGCCACCCGTGGCACGTTTCGAGTACCAAGAGGAGCCCAACCAAACGTCCACAGCAGAGGAATGGACAGCGGGAGAAAAGGACGACAGCGCACTGCCTTCGAATTTGCTGATCAACGTCGAACCACGGCGGAAACGAAGAGAAGGGCGTCCTAATATTGAAATTCGGAGGAATTCTATCCTTCGACAATCTTCACCCAATGGTGATTGTGAATCTATAACCACTCAAAAGGTTGGCGCGAAGCGGAAGCTAGCTGACCGGGAAATGGAATCTGTGTTGAAGCCACCAAGTAAAGAAGAATTCACGTTTAGCCGGAGACCGCATCTTGCAGAGCCAGAGTCTCAAGGGCATCCACCAGAAACCTTGGTTTCCAAAGGTGTGGAGAGAGGCTCCCACATTTCGGACGGGACGGAACAGGACAGCAAGCCTCGACCCCTGAGGAAAGTGCTAGGCGACAAGAGCGTCAATTTGTCACCAA
Organism: Mallotus repandus; assembly: GCA_949671775.1. NCBI lineage: Eukaryota > Viridiplantae > Streptophyta > Magnoliopsida > Malpighiales > Euphorbiaceae > Mallotus > Mallotus repandus. The sequence continues at coordinate 7,426 of CATIWM010149191.1, forward strand.
AAAAGACGGTGCAGAACAAAGCTCTGAAGGCGGACCTTCTAGATCGAGGGAACGAAAGATACGTTTCCAGGATACAAGTCGACCTACCGTCAGCCAGAAGATCGTCCATTCCGTTAGCCTCACCCCCTCGTGAAGGTACCGATTTAAAAGCCAACACCGCGCGAGCCGCAGATCCTCAAAACATAGAAGTTCGGCCTATCACTCCAGCTGCACCTGATGTCTTTTCTCCCGACACGGCCAGCTCGTCAGCATGTGCACCACCTCGCGACACGCCGCCGCCTGGAGACATTCGCACCATGAGCGTTACCAGTGCCGTGAGCGAAAGTGGTCGGCATTCGCGGCGGGCACGATCCGCAGTTAATTATGCAGAACCCAGCCTGGTTGCCAAGATGCGACGGCCAGGGAAGGAGATGGCCGATGCGATCTCGGGCCTTCAAGACCCTAGGCAAGCCATGAGCGCCCCTGACAACGCGCAACGCAATGCGGCTATCAGGAAAGAGGCCAGAGCATCACAGGGCTGGCAGGACGGATCGTTGAGCTCGATAACTGGCTTGAAGTGCGATGCCGAAGTCTCAGCTGGTAGTCCTCTAGGCCTAAAGGGCAAGGAGTGTGGCTTTGCGGAACATGCTCAGACAAAGCAGCCGGTGATACCAGAGAAGCAGTCTCAACTGCCTGCTATCCTCCCCGCAGTCGTGGTAGAGAAGCGAAAACGGCGAGCGTCATCTTTTGAGGAGAAGACCGGCGGATATGTGGATGTCGATGAAGCCGCCCGAAGATTGGAAGAGCTGGATCTTTTCGATTTCCGTTCATCATCGCCAACTTCAGAAGACAGCAAGCTACCTTCGACTAAACCTCGTCGAAGGCATACATCTGGTGTGAAAGAAATACGTTCCACGTCGCAGGTTCGCAAGTCAGTTGCGCAGCCTGTTGATGGGGCTGTGACTAGCAGGCTTGACCGAGCAACTTCGAGAAGACAGACTACAGTACTATAGATCCCGGAATCCATACTTACGTTCCATCATTCGATTGAGAAGCCACCGAAGCGAAGCAGATAGCCCCTCTCCATTTAGCCACTATCCTTATCACCCATTATTGAAGTTGTTTCTGATCTGGATCCGGACCGACGAGCGCATCGTGTGCGGATGATGCTATAACACCTGAGTGTCCTTTTAGGTACGTTCAGCCCCTGAGTAGTGTGATTCCACCCGACCCCGGTTATGATTTTGGCCTTCGCCATCAGGCAGTCCATCCAGCCCATTATCACGGTGGCCAACACCATCATTCATCGCACGAGGGCCTACCAGCCAGTCCTCAAAAGCCAGCCATTTACTCCATTCCTTCTCGGCAGCCTCCAATTCTTCTGCGCGTGAGTCGGCCAACGGTTCTAAGAACGGCACAGTCTGGGAGCCATCGTCCTCGCCGCTAGCAACATCATACTGCTTCTTACATGAACGCCATCCGCCATGCTTGGCAGCAAAGAGGTAGTTCCGGCGCTCACACTCGACATGGGGCATCACGCCTTTGACGTAATCGTCTCCAAAGAAGCCGTGTAAGATGGCGGGCTTGTCGAAGGCAGTAACGACCATACGTCTGATAAACGGAACAAGAGAGACAAACACAGGAGCGTTATCGTCAAGGCCTCCACGCGAATTGGTGCTGTTGGATCTTGCAAACTGGCCGAAACCATACTGGCCAGAACCATGACTAGAAGGTGGATGTGTGGACTTCGTGGAGGCGAGGATGGGGTTGTTCAGCCATTGAAATGGCAAGCGGATGTTGATGAGAGCACACACTGCCTGAGTACCGGGTTCGTGTTGGGCATGGTCGAGGAAGAACTTTTGGCAGGAGACATAAGCGGGATGCCAGGCAAGCACATCAAAGTCCATGATTCCCGTGGCAAGGCCGTTGGAAGCGGATGTTGGTTCATCATTGACACCATCCATCATTCGAGAAGACGGTTCGAACCGTCGGTTATTGGCATTGTGGTGAGGAGAGGCTCCCTCGGAATAGCCGTCCATCCAGAATGGTCGCGGCTGTGGTGGCTGCGGTCGATTGTCGTATGAAGAAGAAGAAGAAGAAGGGTTGTTGGTAGAAGAAGAAGGGTAAGGCATGCGGGCGTCGCGATGGAAGTCCATCCTCCCGCCTGCCATTCCGGTGTTAGCTGGAGGCACCAATAGGTCCCTAACCTGCTGTTCGCTCTTTGTCTGCTTTTGTTTCACTGGTCGGATGCAGGCAGGAACTCAATCGCTGAGAAGGTTCGTGGCCACGAAATGCACGAATGGAGTGATTGGTGAGGTCATCGATTAGCGAAGATCCAGATCTTGATCTTGAGATCCGACATTTACCCGCTGTGCTTGGCGATGTCAATCCCCCCCTCTTCATAAATCAGACAATCATCCACCATAACCTCTGCGGCGAGCCAACCTAAACCTGGGCCTTGAAGGACCGGAAGTTTCAACACGCATCGTTCCTTGTTCCAGAACCATGTCGACGAACTCGTTCTCCCTCGCCTCGCGCGTAAATCTCAATAATGGCCTCACGATGCCACTCATCCAGCTAGGCGTGTACCTGATGTCGCCGTCAGAAGCCGCCTCTGCCGTAAAACATGCACTGGACGCAGGCTATCGCGCGGTCGATTGCGCCCAAATGTATCGCAATGAGAAACAGGTGGGTACAGCCATTCGTAGCTACGTGGAACAGCACCCAAGCTTGAAAAGAGAAGACATACATTATACCACCAAGCTTGCAAGTAATGGCACTTACGCTCAGACCAGAAAGAGCATATCGAAAAGTGTCCAGGACTGTGGTCTCGGCTTTATCGATCTCTTCCTCCTTCACAGTCCTTACGGGGGGAAGCGTGCAAGATTAGAGAGCTGGAGGGCTGTCGAGGACGCGATACAGGATGGGGAGGTTAGGATCGGGGGTGTCTCCAACTTTGGCGAGAAGCACGTACGTTTCGGTTGTCACTCCTAGACAGGGCCTCGTGCTGATCCTAGACAGATTGAGGAGCTTCTTGCGAGCAATCCGAGGATCAAGCCGGCCGTCAATCAGATCGAGGTACATCCATTCAATACCCGCGCGAGACTGACGGCGTTCTGCCAAAAGCGTGATATCGTGGTAGAGGCATATGCTCCTCTCGTTCGCGCGCGGCGGATGGATCATCCCGTGATCGTAGAGCTCGCCAAGAAGTATACCTGCACACCAGCCCAGCTGCTAGTTCGATGGAGTCTACAGCATTCTTTTGTGACGCTGCCCAAAAGCACTCACAAAGACCGCATTGTGGAGAACGGTCAAATTCATGGGTTTGCGATTAATGAAGCAGATCTGGAGAAGATGGATGGTTTGGACGAACAGTTAGTGACCGACTGGGACCCCTTGGACGCCGACTAGAGACGACAGTGGTCCTCCACCTGGACAGAGACATCCAACTCTCGCGGCATTCACGTCAAGCTCTGTCCGTACTGTCGTCTGTAGCTGTATGTAGATGTGATACACAAACAAAAATCTACCAGCTGCCACAATCTCCTATCTTTTGCATTTCTTCTCGTTGGTCTCCAATATATTTTGTAATATTGCAAAGAATCAGCGATCTACCACCCGTGCACGCGAGTTGTCGATCAGTGCCTGCCAAGCATCAGCCTAGCCAACCTTACGCTTGTGAGAGTAGCATACCTTACCATCTTCTCTTCCTACGCCTCACATGTGGTCTCATGAGGCCCCCACGACGCTACATATATAACTGTGATATTCAGCGCGATTTGAAGTGTCAGCTGCTTTCACACCAGACCGGCCACGTCAACTGCGCCACGTCCTTTCGCCGTCCTGGCCCTTGCATCCCATCATGAACTGCTAAGGTTCTTGCTTCCCTGGTGTGTCTGGATGGTTAAAGCCTCTTTGTTCGGAGATCAAACTCGATAGAACTAGCCTTCTTCCACCATGCCGTATCTCGAGAGTCGGCGCTCGGACAGCGAGTCCGCTCAGCGTCTTCACTCGCTTTTCGAGCACGCGCTTCTGGCTCGATGGAGACCGCATCAGATCACGCCTGATCTCAAACGCCAACTGAGTCATCACCCTGTTCCGTCGTCTGTTATCGCCGACGTCTTGATTGGAGTGCCAGAGAAGCTGCAAGGTCGGATTAACTACAACGACCCTTTACTTCCCCGATATGCGAAAGAGCTGCTTGAAGCCCGCTTTGTCACTATGGCCGATCTTCTACTCGCGCTGCTTTCCCATTCATGTCTTCCTCTGGGAAGACAAGACAAGCTGCCTACGCCACACTGGATCACATCAACTCTCGAGGACAAGGTGTTCTTCATTATGACCCAGCTTCTGGTCGCTGAAGGCTTTCGACTGCCTCAAAAATCTTTGCACTCTACCATCTATGCTATATCACGCTGGTTACACGTAGCTAGCGAATATGAGACTGGAAAACAGCTGGAGGTTGGAGCCCTTTACAGCCTGGATGCATTTACCTATTCGACTTACGAGTCCCTAGCTTCTCTGGCCATTACGATACTGGGGTCGCAATCTACTCGTGATGTTGTGAAACAACCATGGTGGAAGAGCCGACGTTCGATGGTTACGTCTGAAATGGAAAACTTTGACATGCATGTTCTACAGTGGATGCAGTCTCAGTTCAGTGGCCGCTTACGTGCCCTGGCCAGGATGCCTCCTTTCGCGGAGATGGATGGATGCGGCCGACCAATTTTCTCTGATCAGCAGGTACGAGATGCTGTGGCTGATCTACCTGTCGCTCACTCTCGAGCTGGACTCTACATCTGGCTCAATGCCTGCCTGTGCGGCCGTCCATTCACAGACGATTTGACGCTTTTAAACTATCTACAAGCTCGGTACTCGGGCGACAACCATACCTTGGTCACTGATCTCATCGTTGCATGCTTCGATGTGCTGACCAACGCATTGTTGCGCAAGGAAAGCAAGCATAGCATCATGATCATCAGGTCGTTCACCTGCAACAAGATGCCTCTGCTCCTCGGCATGCTGTCAGGATTCATAGCACCGCCCATGACCACAGAAGGGTGCATCCAGCTGGCTTTCATGTCAATCACAATGGATGCCCTTCCTCCAATTAGTGCTGGATCGACTGATGTTCGCGACGCCCTGAAAAAGGCTCGATTAGAGTTTTTGCAGTCATGTGCCACACACGGGCTGATATCGGAGTCAGTGGCAGCGGGCATTCTGCAGGAACCAATGACAATGCCACGTATTGCCAAATACACCAAAGAAGGCCTGCTTGCGCAGTGCAATAATAACATTGGTCGTCTAGACGCGCTTGTGGATGAGTTGAGAGCCATGCAGGGAAACTCGGGGGCAATAGCTGGTTGCATTATCGACTTGGTCAACAACTTGTGCATGAGCAAAGATACAATGTCCTTGAAGTCTGTATGCAACAGCTTGACCAAAAAGTTATCAGACATGGACATTGTCATGCAATACACGCAGCCGTCTGGACTCCTTCTACCGTTGATCACCCTCCTCAGCGACTGGCTCCACGACCAGGACCAGACTGAGTTCACGCCGTCGTACGAGGAGTTCGCATCGATTCTACTATTCACACTGGCCATGATACACAGATACTCACTCAACAAGTCCGATGTGGGCCTGGGGGGCAGTGAGTCCTTCGTCTTCCGATTGTTACAAAGCGGTAACACGGCAGGACCTCCTCAGCTGACAGCTGAGAGGAGCGAGCAACTCTCCAAATGGGTAGAAGGACTCTTCTCCACAGACGACTCTGGAGAGACGAGCGGCATCAGTGATGAGGTGATGCGCCACTGCCCTCCACAGGCATTCTACCTCCTGGTTCCGACACTCTTCGAGCAAAGCATCCTAGCTTGCAGATCCAATGTCTTGACGCTCAAGACGCTCAAAGGGGGATTGGAATTGTTGTTGGAGCCGTTCTTGTTACCGTCGCTGCTAGGTGGTTTGAACTGGCTGATTGCACACTCCTGGGAAGACCACGGAGACGTTGATATCATGCTTCAAATCTTCGACAAGCTGCTGAAACCATCCAGTAGCTCTCAAGACACGCAAGCAATGCATAGAACGATTCTTGCCATTATCGCAGAACCGCTTGTGCAGACACTTCAAGATCTTGTCCGGAAAAGGCCGAACAAAAAGAATGCTGTGGCTCTCCATGAGCTCCTCAAGCCGTATCTTGGCCGTCGAAGATCCAACTACAGCACATATAGCGAAGCCAGCGAGTGGGCATCGACCAGCAATGGCGGATTGGCGCAGTGCATCCGCAATAGCATCCGTGACATGATCGACTGGACCTCCAGTGTTGGACCATCTCCTGCGCCACGATACACCCACGTTATGCTGTCGACGGCAGTACAGCTTTTGGGTCCACAAGACGTGCTCGCTGCCATAATCGCAGAGTTGAAAGAGCAGACCGCATCTGGCAGCGGATCATTCGCGTTAGATGTCTGCACATCCATGGTGTG
>CATIWM010149212.1:0-16763 GCA_949671775.1 Mallotus repandus
AAAATAATTATATCTGTAACAATTAATTATCAACACTGAGTGTGATGACTACAAGTTTATACTTTGTAGCTGTTTATGTCTATTTAGTTTTATACAAATGGACTGCCTTTGAGCTGATCATGACAATGTGCCAGGAACTTAATTTCTCAGCTGCGATTATCTAATCCCAACCTTAGACAGTCATCAGGTTCTGCATCAGCCTCAGACAATCTTAGTCAACTGTAATTTTATTTCCTTTTTGGTTTACTATATTGCTATAGTATGTAAAAAGTTCTAAAAGACTTGTTGAAAACAAAAATCATGAGAAGATTTGTGTTCCTGTTATAATTTATGGATCAATAAGCTCAACATATTGAATTTTTTTTTTCTTGGGTGAAGATTGGCCAAACATTTCTCACATTCTATACATCTTCATCAGATGACTAGCACAGGCGGCTCTGTCAATATTTTAATTCTCTCTACATTTTTTTGTATGCTAAGCAATATTATCCTTTATAAGAATTATGGTTAACATTCTGTTTTGTGCAGTGCATTATATTCTAGTTCAGCCCTTGCAGCTAGTAGTTCATTACATTTGCTTGACCCTACTTATATATGTATTCTGATTGACAAGTGAAGTTTAAGCATGCTAGGTTTCAATTGATCTTCTTCTTTTTATGTGTATCTACACACACATATATATACAAATATTTGCAGATTTCATATGTTGATTCTGCTATTTGGCTCAGAGTTTATTACTTTACTAAAATAAGCTTATTAGAAAATAGCAATGTCTAAATAATTTGCAACTTTTTCTTTGTTTCCAAGCCTGAAACCAAATATTTACTCCACAATTTCAGCTACCCTTAATTTGAGATTCTACCAATGCTGGATTGCCTAAAATACCATGCCAATAGATTGTGAAGTGCACCCATCAATTTTGATCTTGCAATTTGATTTATGATATAAGAAGTGGAGGTCTAGGATGGTGCTTCATTTCAGCTGGTTAGAAACTAAAAAATATGGTGTAATTTGTTGTAGTTTTTATCAGAGGACAGAGATTTGAGTTTAATGAATCTGTTGATGCAACATTTTTATTTTACATATTTCCTTTCATTGTACAATATAACGGTTATTGCTTTTCATTGGAAGAGAGAAGATAATGAATACTCCCTTCCAAACTAATAGTAACTTTTTCAAATAAAAAAAAATTCAGTTATTTGTCACTTTTACATATTCAATACAATATTATTTTTTTCTTTTCTATTTTATCCATGTGTTAACCTTATCTATATTAATTGGTTTTGCAAAATTCTTTAAGTCTTGTCAATATTTAGAGAAGGATAATTTAGTCTCATTCAGTCATTTTTTCTCTATAATTAAGTTTATTAAATATTTTTTTAATCCAAGTGAAATACTAAAAAAATGATAATTAGTTTAGAATGAAGGAGCATATGAATTCGAATTTATAATTTTTTATTAATGTCTTGAAACAAATTTAACTACTCAAATTTACAAATAATTTGATAATATTATTCAATTTGTCATTCAGTAATTTTATGAAATATTTAACTACATCTTTAAAAAAAATTAACAATAAATCACCCTATTCAAATAATATTAAAGTTTAATCATTTTATTGAAAATAATTTATATGTCAACTTTATGGTAAAATTAATCATTTAATTCTTCCTACCCATTAAAAAAAATCTATCAAGACCTATATTCATAATCATACAAGAAATTACCAACTATGCATAATATTATATTTTTAATTGTACAATAAAAAAAATACTTTCATGAGGTGTTTAATAATAATAATAATAATAATAATACAATCATACGCGCGCACACACCCCAAAAAGAGCTTAAAAGCAAACAAACCAAACAGAGTCTTAACAGGAAGTCTGTATCTCTCAAAGTGCATTTTCCAGATGTTGGATCAGCAATGCCACCAAAGCTTCCATCTTCATTCCCATGCCTAATTCTCCTCTCCATCTTTCTTCTTTACCTCTACTCTTCTTCTCTTACTAATCACCTTTTTACACCCATTACCAAGCCTTCCATTTTTACACCAATTACTGAATCTTCTACTTCTAATTCTTGCAATCTATTTAAAGGCAACTGGGTCTTTGACCCAAAACCCACAAGACCCTTTTACAATGAGTCTTGTCCATTTCATAGAAACGCATGGAATTGCCTTAGGAACAAAAGAGACAACATGGGTATCATCAATTCTTGGAAATGGGTACCTAAAGATTGCAACTTGGCACGGATTGATCCACAGAGGTTTCTGGGTCTTATGAGAAATAAGAATATTGGGTTTGTCGGTGATTCGTTAAATGAGAATTTCTTGGTTTCTTTTTTGTGTATTCTTAGAGTTGCTGATTCTGGTGCTAAAAAATGGAAAAAGAAAGGGGCTTGGCGAGGTGCTTATTTCCCTAAATTTAATGTCACCGTGGCTTATCATAGGGCTGTTTTGCTCGCCAAATATGAGTAAGTTTTAATTTTCGTTTTATGCATATAGAATTGGGTTTCGCTTGTTTAAATCTAGTATGTGAGCAATTGTTTTATTATGTGTTCTTTTGTTGGATTGAATATATTTTACTTGAATTATATGTTGTCCTTTTTGGACATTGATGCCCATATTCTGGGCGGAAATGAACAGATTTGTTGCCATATAAAATCTTCAGTTACAGAATTTAAGTGTTATTGGCGGTTTGCAGTTTGTTAGCAGAATATGACTTTTAGAGTAGTTGTCAAATAAGTGGTTCTTCATTATTGCTGGCTTAAAAATGGAAAGTAATTCTAACTGTTGCAACTAAGGGGATTGAACCTGCACGACAGTAAGATGATAAGTTCTGAAGGCTGCTACAGCGAGCACCGAGCACCTGTGAGAAACCATTGGTTAGAAGAAATTGGGAATATTAATCATATTAACTGAGTTGGCCGTCCAAGTGCTCATTTGCTTCTTTAGTGAAGCCTCCGTATGATTTCCAGGATGGTTTCATCTCCTTTTTTGGTCCAAATGTGGATGACCCTAGCCTGATTATCTTGTGCTAGGGTGACATGGCAATGCCTTGCAGACCCCAAGTAGGCCTTCTATCTAAGCAAGATAGTTTAAGTTCTTGTCTAACCCCAAAGAACTGACAGTAAAAACGAGTTTCATTTGAGACTCACTCCTGCAAACCTCATTGCCATTTCAAGCTGCCATCAGTACTGAAGTAGACCAATTTGTACTTGTGGGTTTGCGAGAAGTGTTTTTCAGATCTAATGCATGCAATTCCTTATAATGTTTGAATTTTTGGTGTGAGGACCAAACTTTGGCATTTGGCAGAAACCATTTTGAAAATTGCAAGAAAAATATACATTATGGATCTGGCTTTTGCAGTGAGGCTAGAGTGATTTGACATGGGGGCATTGTTCAATCAACATAGTCAATTGAGACCATGGAGAACCTTAAGGTTTCACTATTGGTCACATTTTTCATCACTAAATGAATGGATGCTTCGGTTTAACAAGAGGTCAGCCCGTGTTTAACAAGAGGTCAGTCAGTACAACGGAAAGAAATTAATGTTGAAAATCACCAATGCAAACTCATCAGCATTTTTTTCAGTCTTTTGCATGTATCTGATGTTATTGATAACCATATGAGTGTACTACAGTTTCTTTAGCTTATTTTAGATGTATCATGTACTCTTTCGTTTTGACATCTGAATGTGGTATTTGGATCTTATGGTTCCCTTACCAGAGAACAATGCTGAAGTGATTCTTCATTTATTCATTTATTTGTTTATGTTTGAACTTTTGAAATTACAACCTCACTTACTTGTAACTGATCAAATAAAGGTGGCAGCCAAAACAGTCTGCACTTGCCGATGATGGAAAAAGAACATGCCGTGTAGATGTTGACATACCTGCAGATGATTGGGCCACCATCACTGGCTTCTACGACGTTCTCATATTTAATACAGGCCATTGGTAACTTTCCTTCTGTTGTGCAAATATAAAAGATACTATTATAGAGCTTGATCAAAAATATTCATTCTTACAGTAATAAGCAAAATAAAGTACACTAATGGTTTTTATTCAAATAGTTTACAGCTAACTGTGTTTCACCATATTTAACTGTTTAGTTTTTTTTTTTACCCAAGATACTCAAAATTTGATTCCAGGCAATGAAAGCCGGCCCTTAACATTTTTTATTATCAAACCTATCTGAATGGAATTGATTAATTTCATTTTGCTTTACTTTTTTTTGGCAGTTTGGCACCTAACTGTGAGTTCTGCTGTTCTGCTTGTATTTGCATCAACATTTCAGGTCTATTGCATCTTTAACTTGTACTATTTTGTCTCAAATAGGTGGGGTTATGACAAATTCCCTAAAGAGACTCCTCTTGTTTTTTATCGTGCTGGCCAACCACTACTTCCTCCTCTTAAGTTGCATGATGGACTTCAAGTTGTTCTAGAGAATATGGTTTCATACATACAAAAAGAAATTCCTAGCAAGACAGTTAAGTTTTGGCGGCTGCAATCACCGCGGCACTTTTATGGTGGTGACTGGAATCAAAATGGAAGTTGCTTGTTTAATGAGCCCCTCAAGGAAAATGAGGTATGTATGAGTTAAAGGAATTTTATGATTTATGCTCTCTTACCAATCGTTGCTCATAATAACAACCAGTTTTGCATTGTATTCCATGTAAAAAGCTAAGTGTTGGACTCTTAGATTTATTTCAGACATGTTTACAGTTTGATATGTCCTGAAATGTTAGAGCAAAGGTTCAAATTTTTTTTTTAGATGATGTTAATTGAAGTAAAGCTGGATCTTTGACACCATGGCCGTTAGTAATATGCATTTTTTTTATATGTTTTTTACTTCTCCATGTGACAAATTGTATACTGATACCTGGACAGCTTGACTTGTGGTTTGATCCAAGCAACAATGGAGTAAATAAAGAAGCAAGACAAATTAATTATGCCATTCAAGAGGCATTGCAAGGCACAGATATCCATCTGCTGGATCTAACTCATTTAAGTGAATTTAGAGCAGATGCTCACCCAGCAATTTGGTTAGGAAAGAAGGATGCTGTGGAAATATGGGGCCAGGATTGCATGCATTGGTGCCTGCCTGGTGTTCCTGATACTTGGGTTGATATCTTGTCAGAGCTTATCCGTACTAGTGTGGACACGAGGTGATGAAAAGAGAATAGAAAATTATTTCGTTTTGCAAATACCAGTACATCAAACAGTGTTATGCAGTCCATGGATCAAGTTCTCAGGTTATCAGAATGCTGGTCAGTGACTTTTTGCTACTGACTGTTCTTGGAGCCGGCTATTCAAGTACATTCAGATGGGAAAGGCTTCCTGCTATATATCCTTTTCGCATTAATGCTGCAAAGGGAAATTTGTTTAATCCCTATGGCAAGCAGACAATAGAAAGAATATATATATTCTAAGGAAAAAATAGGAAATTCTTTTAGAAGGTGAAATAGGTGTCTCGAAGACAAACTAAATTACCACATTTTCTTCCACTTGATCCAGTAGATTAGAAATTGTGAAAAGGTCTCATGTGTCTGTAAACAATTCTTTATGGACCTTATTCTTTACTTAAATTTTAACTTACCATTCCAAAGTATTGCAGTAACTGACACTGCATCAAACTCCTTTCTTTCTTTAAATCACTGTCTGCATAATCAAGAAGGGACCAATTGCCATACCCAATTTGGCAAATTTCATTTCTTATTGAAATCATCTTATGGCTTTCTCAATCAATGAGGTTCACTGTCGCGTTTTTATGTATTTTTCAAGGATCTATCCTTGCCTTATGGCATGAGTTAATGGAGCTGAACTAATCCTGAACTCAATTCCTGACCCAGTAACCTGAAAACGACAATTTGTTCAGAACCATTGTGGACTGGACATGATGACCGGATGTTGGACATGGATGTCTCAATCTCATGGGTGGTGGGCACAGGCATTCTGTTGACGCACTTATGATTGGATTTGTCTTAGTGATAGCTACCGTCCCACGTGCCAATATGCCATTTTCGTTAATAACTTTAATTATCATGGCAAAAATCAGTCCAAAATGCCTCTCTTTCACTGTATAGTCGTTCGCTGCTCGATTTTTTTTTTTCAATCTCTGCAAAAATTCCAGCTCAGTAATGAACCAAAATCATCAAATGGCCTTAAGAATCCAACTTTTATCTCCAAATAGCATCTCTCAACAGCGAAAGTTCCAATCATTTCCCTTCCCAACTGCAACCCATTTCAGTAAAAGACTCAAAACCCAAATTCAATGCCACAACAACAGACTTAGCGATGCTGATCTTGCATTAGATTTAGCCACAGAGGTGGCAAAGAGAAATACCCAGTTAGTGCAAAGAGAAGATGCCATGAAGAAGAGCAAAGAATTACTGTTCACAGAGCTATGCCAGTATTTGAATATGGGAAAAGAGGAAGTGAAAAGGAAATGGAGCAGATTGGATCAAGAGGAGAAATGGGTTTTGATAAGAGGATTTGTTGATGATTGGGGTGTCAATTTTCATCCTTTGTCTGCTAGGTCTGTTAGGGAAATGATTGAAGAGTATTTAAATGAAGAGAAGCTATCTTCAAATTCCTCTGCTTTTGAGTTGTTTCCTGGGTTGAAGAGAATGATGGGATTTTCAGAAAATAAGTGAACCTTGTTTCTTTTCTTGACAAATGATGATATAGGTCCTCAATGTAATAATTAAATTTATTTGGATTACTAGTTAGTATGTGATTTTAATCACTTCTCATCTAAGCCAATTTTGCATTTGCTTTTTTCTATCTTCTCATTGGTTTGCATAAACTTTTCATTCAATTGAACTGAAAGTAACTAATATCAGCAGAAAAAGCAGCAAGAAATATGCAACTTAGGGCTAATTGAACCTTTCTAAGCCATAAATGGCTTAAATGGTTCATCGCAGTTGCTTCATGTGATAAACAAGGCTATTTTCTGGTATTAATGCAAAAATCAAGGGACATTCAAAAAGAATGTTTATAGTCTATATACAGCATTCCACATGAATAACTAAATCTATATAATCACCGCGCCCACCCGCTAATCCCCCTAAACGAATCCTATAAACAATCAGAAATATAGCTGCCTGCATTGAGCGACTGATGCCACAGCTGGACAGTAAGGACACTTGAATGTCCGTGAGCTGCCTTTCGACATCTTGGCGATTGATTGCTTGCAAAGAACATGAAAACAAGGCATCAGCATTGGTGGATTTTCATCGCTTCCTTGCTCCCTGCTCACTGGACATACAAAAATGGAATGAAACTGAAATTCTCTCCCAAGTTCCACCGGTACAGGTAGCTGCTTCATTGCCTGCCACTCCTGCTTCTTTATAGCCATCACTTCAGCCAGCTTCAAAAGAGTTGGCAACCCATCAATCCCAGCTGCAATTGCCAAGGTGAATGGGTTCCCATAGGACTGTCCAAACAGATTGCAGAAATCATGGGTCAGTTCCTCAGCCAGCTTCTCCCAATTTGTAGGAGCCAACAGCTCCGAATAAGGATAGTTTTCAAGCTTGCCTGTCCAACAAACAGAAACGAACACCTTTTGAAGTTCTTTCATATGAAGCGGAGCCAAAGGAGAAAGATATGTTCTGGCATAGTTAAGGGCATCAGTAATATGTCCTCCCTTTAAAATTTCCAAAAACTGCAGACGATGAATTTTCAGCTCCAGATTTGAATTAATCTTCCTGAGCTTTTCACAGTTGGCGGAAACCCATTTAAGAGCAGGGTCAAGGTTTTTAACCCTAATCGCATCAAGTATTTGATGTAATTCCAAGAATTGAGATCTTAAAATTGTTTCCTCTGGTTCTCCAGCCTCATTAATTAGGCAATCTCCAAGATCAAAATGGCCTTGCCGGTAAAAGTGGCTCGCTATTATCTGATTCACAATATGGAAGTCAAAGTCAACATTTATGTATGTTCTAGATATGTCAGGATTGAAAGACCTTTCAAGGAGTTTTGGGTACTTGCTAAGGTCAACATTCAGTTCCTTTTGTGACCCTTCTAGCTGGTTTACTGGACCCATTGCATTTAGCTTATTCTTCAGCTCTACGAGGATGGATTTCAGATCAACAGGAGACATGGGGTCTCCAATTGACTTGATTTTTGACAATGCTTGTTCGATCTCACGACTGACCTGATCAATTACTTCTTGGGATTTAGATGATGACAGCTTTTGCTTCTTAGCAACACGCTCAAATGCATCTTTTACAGTACTCAGCTCCATTACTGAAAAAGAAAAATAGAAGGTAACCAAATACAAATGAGCAGAGCACAAGTAAATCTTAAATGACATTTTCCCATTTAATAACATGAAACTGCAACCGAAATTATCATTAAATTATTAAGATCAATGTTGACATAACGAATAACAAAAATAATGCAAATAACATCAGTAAATAGACCGCAAAGCCACAATATATATTTTCACTGCTTATAAAGAGAAAACTCAATGCCCCCAGTCAATGATGCAAGCATCTTTTAGGCTTAGGAAAATAAAGCTCCGAGGAATATGAAACAAACTAGGCTGATATTTAACTACATCAACCTGGGAACTGAAATCACCCCAAGCATCTGATAAAATTTTCAAGCTCCTGCCTAGATATCTAAATATGTATAAATAATGTATCACAAAAATTACTTATAAGAACAATGCAGAGCAATTTGATAGTGAAGATAGTAGAAAGTTTTGAAAATTAATATAAGCAATAATGTGTAAATTTTCAAGTTAGACCAAAACCGTCTATAATCTCATTCATTAATCTTCCAAATACAATATTTTTCAAGTGTTATAGCCAATCCTTCAAACTAGCTGTGCCACCAATACAGGCTCATCAATTCATCCTCAACCATATAAAAACTGGAAGAAGTTCAACGAGGTAGAGGAGTCATCCCATTTACATGTGCAGTTAATCATTTTTACTCTTCATTGTACTCTAAATTATTTCCATCTGATAAATAAAATTAGATATGGGAAATATGTTTCAGATCATTGAAAAATCTTTAAAATTTTGGAAAATAATTGAGTCCAACTCCTGGACATGAGTCCTCATATTTGATACTCATACCAAGTCTGCTAAACACCTTTTTCATTTGTAGCACACATTTTTTATATCAAAATACCATAAACGACCACATCAACATGAATATATTTATACTCAGAATCTAACCTCAGTAAATAAAGTTGAGAAGATACCTCTCTTGACCGAAGAATCACAATTTGCGCACCAGAAGCTAATTTCTGCAAAGAAAGTAACCACTATATCACTAAACAATAAATTTGCACAAGAAACTAAAGTCGCATTATTTACAGACAAACAAATAAAACCCCTACAATCCCCACCAAAAAATCCCCATAAAAATGCAGTCACAGAAACACAAAGCCATTCATTATATGTAAACTCAAAGTGGCGGTTGATCACCTGCTCATAACCAATGTACAAACTTGAAACTTAAGACCCAACAAACACATGTAACAGTCATCACTAAACCATAACAACTAGGGACAAAAAAAAACAACCCAATTGCAAAGCAGAGAGTACGCAATTCACCAAAACAAATTGAGCAAAATATAATGAATGAATCATAAATTTTTTTCCTTTAATTTCTTTAATTTTCTCAGCAACCAAACAAACAAAAACACACAGCACCCAGAAACACACACGATCAACTATCCAAAACAGTGACAAAATAACAAAGAATTATACAAAAAAAATAGATAAAACCATAATTCAATGGTTTTAACTTCTGATCATGAAGTAGGAAAAAAATCAAAATCAAGATAGAGAAAAAAAATGATTGAAGAACAATACCTAAAATAAAATGATCAGAATTGAGATTTGACGTAGAAAGAAATTGAAGGGGAGATTTATTTATTTTTGGGGTGTAAAGAGAGATTGAATTTAATTAGAGGAGCAGTGAGAAGTGCCGAGTGAAGAGCAAGGAAAAAGAGTCATGAAGCGTACGAATCGAGAAATCTTGGCTGGGACTCACCCACACGTGTGACTTTTTTTATACATTTTTTTTATTTTTTTAATTCTTATTTTTTATTAGGTTAAATTGCCAATTTTTCTATTAATTTTGATCTAATACATTATTTTATTTCTGACATTTAAAAAAATATTTATTCATTCTTGACATTTGCAACAGTTAACACTCATTGATGAAATATAATACGAATTTGCAAATGTAAGGGATGAATTAATATTTTTTCAAATATCAATGATAAAATAGTATATTAAATCAAAACACAGAAAATAAATAGTAATTTATCCATTTTTATTATTATTAATATTTTTTTAACTCACCTTGAAGGGTGGGACATTAAATCATAAATTTTTTAATATAATTTTTAAGATATATATATATTATTAATTTACACTTGATGCGGATTATAAATAATATATATTTTAAAAATTACTTTAAAATAAATAATCAAAAATTTTAACAAATTTAAAAACTATTAATTAATTAAATAATTTATAAAAGTGATAATTTAAAATGTTATCATAATAATTTTATTTAGTTATTTTTTATTAAGAGTGCAAATATACTTTTAATATTCATAGTAATAATGATTGAAAAAAATAAAAAAAGTTTAAAATTACAGGTTTTTTTACTTTTTATCTTAAATAGAAAAAAAAAAGTATTTTTAGTTGAATAAAAGAGATATATATTTTGGGTGAAATTGAAGACATAATTTTAATGAAATATGAGAATGATACTTTATATAATAATAATAATAATAATAATTTAACAAAATATAAAAAATGGTTTACATTGCATAGCAAAAAATAATTTTAATTGAATAAAACAAAGATGTTTTAGTTGGAATAGAAGATAATTTTTAATAGAATACAAGAACAATGTTCTCGAATTTGATAAAATATTAAAATTAGAGTATTTAGATGAAATAAATATATTATTTTAAAATAAAGAATTTTTTTAATTTTTTTAAGAAAAAATAGAAAACTCAATGATTTTGATCTTTAAACTGAATACTAAAATATAAAAATGAATACACTTCTTAAATTTTGTGCTTATTCAGTTTGGAATCCAATATACATAGGCAGAGTGGATTTTAATTCTATCTTGTCAATCTTCAATTTTAAAGATTTAATTAATAATATTTTTTAAATGAAAATGGATCAAATCTTGCCCAAAACTATTTTTATATTAAGAGAAAAATAAAATATAGAAAGAACATGAAACAATAGCTAATGAGGTTTCATGGTCTACAGATTAATGTAATTTAAGTTTTTCTATTGGAAATAGAGTCAGATGTAGTTAACCAAATAACAAATGAATACAAGAACAATTTTATTCATATTAAAGTACAAATCCAACTCTTGAAAAAAAAATTACAAATCCAATTTGCATGCATGGAAAATTCAGAATTATATGACAAAAACAATTGCATGAATCACATCTATCAATGATTAGTAAGGTATTTTGAATACAAAATTGAAGCTCCCGTGACACTTTCTCAACTCATTTCTTCTATGATGGTAGCCGTATAAAATTACAGAACAATGAAAGTAAATGATTCTGTTTCTTAAAAATGGAAACAGAATGGTCTCCAAAGAGCTTACTTCTGTATGGTCTCCAAAGAGCTTACTTCTGTATGGTCTCCAAAGGCATCAGTACGTAATTGCAGCAGAGCAATAACATGGTTAGGACCAAGGAAGGTCCTGTTTTAGTATTAATGCGCTGGTATAGTATCAAAAAAATTAGTCTGAACTTCAAAGAGCTTACTTCTGGGTTCGTTCTATCTTTGTTCGCACTGTTTCCAAAATTATCTCCGTCTCAAGGTCAAACATTCTGTTAACAGCGTGCATAGTCTGAAGTATCTCTTCTGGTTTACGACAGTCATTGGCATCCAGTCTCAGGTGCTGCATTGGACCATGAAGGAACTTTTTCAGCATACCCATGCTAAGGTCATAGATGGCCTTTTTCTGTTTGTCTGAAATGTCACCCATCTTCGACATGCATTTGTCAAGTTCAGAAGCTCTAATCCTTTCTAGATAAGAACGCAACTTCTTGATGGTTGGAACAGTCTCGAGAGAATCCTTCCAGGCTTCAAATTTATGCAGTTCCTCGGAAATAACTGTCTGCGCTTCCATTGCTTTCCTGAGCCTATCTTCCTTATTAGCAGCCACAACGTCCTTAAGATCGTCAACATTGTGTACTTCTACAGCTTCAAGGTCTGAGACACATGGTTCTACATTCCTAGGAACAGAAATATCAATGAAAAGCCGCCTTCCAAATTTGGGATCCACAGGGCGGAGTCCCTGTACATGCTCTTTTGTGAACAAGGGACCCTCTGACGCAGTGCAGGTGAAGATGATATCGGCTTCACTAGCACATGACATCATTTCTGACAGGGGTTTATAGAGGATTTCAGTATCCTTAAGTTCCTCATCCAAGGCAGCAACTCTTTGCTCAGTTCTATTCACAACCACCATTTTGGTGCACTCTTTTGCAGCCAAGTGTTTGATCACTAGTTTCCCCATCTTACCAGCTCCAACTACCAAAACCCTCACACCACCATAGGAAGACTCTGGAAGCTTCATCAGGCCTAGTTCTACAGCAGCCGAACTGACTGAAACAGACCCTGAAGAAATATTGGTCTCAGTTCTAACCCGCTTCCCAGCGATGATTGCATGTTCAAACAGCCCACTGATTTTCCTGCCAAAGCCAGACACTCCTTGTCCAAGTTTTTTCACTTGTTTCACTTGGGCAAGGATCTGACCCTCTCCTAGAACAACAGAGTCAAGGCCAGAAGATACTTGAAATAAATGTCTTGTGGCATCTTCATCATATAGCATAAAACGATGCTGGCAAAGCTCCGAAACAGGAATCCCACTAATCTGAGAATAAAAAAATGATCATTAGTTCACACTGACGCCTAATTATGAGAGTCAAACAAATACAAAGAAAGTGGCAAAAAATGGAATGAGCAAGTACCTTAGACATCCATTCAGTCACTTCTTTCACGCCACGATGTTGAGACAAAGCCACAACATAGATTTCCATTCTGTTGCAAGTACTAAGAACAGCAGCTTCCTCAATATGGTTCAAATCACAGAGCTCCCTGATGGCTTGAGGCCACTGAGCTTCTGGAATGGCGAGTTTCTCCCGTATTTCAACAGGTGCAGTGTGCACATTTAGTCCAATGACAGCAATGCTGCTCTTTTCCTTGGTATATCCTGATGCAAAACATGAGTATTTTTATATAATCAACACAACACAAAGAAAATTAAACAAATGAACAGAACCCTCTCCTTTTTGTTCTATCAAATGAAAGCATCAACATATGCACACCTGAATCAGTCTCCAACAATAATCATCACAGTGGAAATTAAACTAATTAACTTAAATTAAAAGAAGCTACTTACTATCGATCCCAGATGCCTTGAGTTGCTCAAGAGCGATAAGATTAGGGCTTTTGGATTTAATTTTATCAACTGGATTCAAATTCTCAGAAGCAGCCTCACATCTCAAAGAACAATTCCTCCTTTTCTCCTTCTTCAACATTTGGGATCCATGCAAACAAGGAAGAGGAGGAGGAGAAACCGCCACAGATTGCAATTGCCTCGGCGCAACTGAGACGGCGAAATTTCCGGCTGTCGCCGCCGCCATTGCTGTAAAAGAAATGGATGAAAGAAAGAGAAGAACGGCAGCAGCAACACCGGCGAAGCAATTCAAGTAAATCCCAAAGGAGCTCAATCTCTGATCGATCGATTGAAAGAATTATTACTACTATTATTATTATTATTTTGTAAAATTTTTGGGTTTTAATGTTGAAGAAATAAAAATAAAAATAAAAAAGGTTTGGCCAACTAAACGTACGCGTTTCTCACACACGCCATATTTGACCAGGCCAGGGCAGGTCAGGTCAATTTAACAAACTGAAATTAATTACTTTTATTCCTAAGTGGAATAGTATTAAAGTCCTCCACATTGAATATGCTTTTCACATGTAAGAAAAAATATTTTATATTCGTTAAAAATTAAATTTTGTTCTTTCTTTAAAAAAATATTGACCTATATAACATATAATAATTAAATAAATTAATGAAAATTAAAGATGTGAGTGAATTTTTTTAAAGTAAAATATATAATAAAGTATAAATGTACCTACTAGTAAATTTGTCTATAACCAAATTTAGTTGTGGAATATTGAATAGTTAACTATCGAAAATTTTCTTTTCATAGAGAAAAAAATTATTTTCAAATGTATAATATGTTTTTTTTATGGGATAGCCTTAATTTTTTTAAAATGTTAATGTATATTTACATGAGCCTTAACAAGCTTTAACAATAAATATTAAGTTATTTGTTGAAATTTTGGAAGTTAAATAGTGTTGAAGGTTGAGTAAGACATCTTAAGGTTGGATATTTTGTTCTCTTCTTAGTTCAAAAAACATAGTTAAATAGCAAAAAATGCACAAAGTAAAATTTCCTTTTCTATTCAACAAAATATTAAGTCATTTCAGTAAATATATTTGACCAACTTTATTCATTTAAATGAAAAAAAAAAACATTGTTTTTAATTTGATTTTAATAATATTTATTTTTTTAGTCTGAACCATTAATATTTAAATTTTATTAAATTTTAATTAATCCGATTCGATTTTAATAAAACTATAATAGCGGTAAAAGTTTCTAATAACTAATTTCATGTGATTGTATGCAGCACCATTTGAATCTGAAATATCACTTAAGAGAGAACACAACTCCCTACCAGTTGTTGTAGATTAATATTTTCATTTAAAATATCAAATTAATTCAACATATTAGAGAAACCTATAGTGATAGTGATTTCGAAATAAGATATATATCCTTAATATTTTCAGTTAAAATATTGAAAATATTAAATTTGATTCAACATATTAAAGAATCCTAAATAGGATACAAATCTTTAACCTTATTTGAAAAGGTTTGTTAAATGAAATCGTCTCTTGTAAAGAGATACAGAGAGGTCTCTTTTTTATCCATTGACGATCTAAAAATAGCTCTTTGGTTGTGGATACTTTCTCTGACTTATTGTCGAGTATCTCCAAGCAATTGTGAGTATTTTTAATTTAATTCTAATGTCTATTGTATCATCAAGACTATCATTGCTTTTAAGTGACATTTAGCTTAAAATAATTTCAATTTTGTTTTCAGCTAATTTATAAGTATTACTGAATCAAAATATGTTATTGGTATGGACATGTATAATTACTGGGGATGTTCAATATCGATTCTTATAGTACTATTCGGGGTGGGCATGTATAATTACTAGGGATGTTCAATACCGATTTTTACTGAGAGGTCAGGGAGTAGGGGATCGAATCAATGACCTCACTTTATAATGTTTGAGCAACGAGGACAGCTACTTACAAACTTTGAGGTGGAAAATTGAATCCCAAACTTTGTGGTGATGTCGCAAATCAAGGATCACTGGCTTCTCGGGAATTAATGATTTTGCATTAGCTTGTTAACAGTAACAGGAGCACTAACCAATTTTTTTTTTTTTTTTTTTTCAGTATGATGAGTATGAACCAGATGAGTAGCGGGGAAGATAACAACACAATTAACACCCAAGAATCAGAAGAAACAAAAGACATTAGCAGTGAATTTTGGGCAGAAGATGTGATTAGTTGCCAGAACTTGCAATATGTTACAACTGTTTGGGCAACAATACAGCGGCAGATCGCTCGTACTTCACCATCACAATTTCTTTCAGTAGCACCACAAGTGTATAAACTTGTTGATGCGATAGCGAATATTAAAGAAATCGATTCTTCTCTTATAAGAACTACAGTTGATGAATATCATGAAGGGGTCACAAAGTTCTGCAATCTTGTATCAACCATCAGTAGCCACATGACAGAAAAAGAAAAAGAAAAAGCTGAAGAAGTTGACAAACTCACGATGGAACTTGAGAATATATATTCAGAAGAGATCGAAGCCGAGAGAAAATGCAGGGATGTGCGCCATGAATTGGAGAAATTGGATGAAGAATTGAGAAATCTGTATGCTAAGAAAGTTGAACTTGCATCTTGGCTGCGAATTCACGAACGTTCTTTAAAGGAAAAAGCAGCTGAGCGGTCAAGAATTTCAGAAAAGATTTCAGTTGTGAAGAAGACTCCAGTGATTAGTGTCTATGCTCTCGTTAAATTACAGCAAATGCGTGGCTTGTTGGATGATGAGCGCATGAAAATTGTGCACACCAAATGGCAACCAATGCTACAATCACAATCACAACCGTAGGCATTGGTCATTTTACTCCCATTGTGTTTAATGGCCTATTTTGTTCTTGTTTTGGAATTTTTCCCTGAACTATCATTATCCACAGTTCACTGATCCAGTTAATAGACACTTATTGCTAAAATCTGTCTATGGAAACAGTTTGCTGAAATCTGTCTCTATAGGATTCATTGAAATTAAAATTGTAGCAAATTTGATTTTTTGAGCAATATTATCGAATATTTTTTTCCTAATTGTTGAAAAAATTTTCGAACAACTAGAAATAGAAAAATTTACAAAATTGGACTCATTTTCTGATCGGTTTACATTGAATTATCCTAGGTTTTAAATTAATTACATGCGTGCCCTTTTACCTTTTCATCCTTCTCTTTTTTTTTTTTTCTTCTATTCTTCTCTGTTTTTTTCGTTGGTGTTTTATTTTTTTTCTTCTTTTTATATTTTCCTTTTCATTTCTTTTTTTTATTTTTTTATTTATTTGTTAT
>CATIWM010149215.1:0-13713 GCA_949671775.1 Mallotus repandus
GCTATAATTAAAACCTATTAAATGATTTATTAATTCAAGTGAAATACTAAAAAAAAAGATAATTAGTTTGCAATGGAGTGAGTAATTTATTGTGATGCGATTGTAATTATGACCGCTCTAACTTTCTACAATTTTACTAGATCAAATTAGTAACATATTATTCATAATTTAGAAAAATAAAAGATAAATAACTAGTTTTGGCACTTCAATATTTTTTTTGCCATTGAATCTCTTTGCTATATCCATAAGGATTTAGCCGTTAAGTCAAGATCACCCAGAGGCTTAACACTTGAGTATTTGAATCTATATTTGGTAGCAATTAAATAAAAAAAAAATTAATAATTGAATACGCAACTGTATGGATTTTTTTTTCTTTTCATTTAGAGAAAAAGAATGCGAAAGAAATGTGTTGTTCAGTGAGTGCGTTAGGCTATATATGATAATTTTGTTTATCTTATCTAACATGTGAAGACCATCTACCTTGGGGGCCCATGTAAATGATTCAACAAATATTTTAGCTGAATTCTTTTGGGTTCCAATTATTAGCTTTGGAGCAATGTGTAGCTTTTGCCATTCGATCAAGTAATAGATAGAATTTTATTTAATAGTTAAATAATGGGTGTGGATAGGCTACAAGAACTCGAAAAGCAATAATGTAATGAATAACAACAAACATGGAAAATGATTTATACAATTTGAGATAGCCATAGCACCTAGAGCAATTAAATTTCAATTTGAGGCATACGATGTGTCAATTAATCCAATCGTCATCCATCTTTCTTATGTTTTATTTTATTGGAATTTTGTCTTATAATTGGTGCGACTATGATAATAAAAAAATACGAATTTTCTTATAGTTAAGGAGAATATCGGAAATAACATGACCATGAAATTATCTCGACTTCCATAATAATTTACTAAAATTATTTTAACGACATTAATTTATTAAAATATACTATAAACGGTGAGATTTAACGTGCTTTTAAATTAAATCAATAAAAAATTTAATACTTTAAGAAAAAAAATCATCTTATTTAATCTTTCTTTTCTCACATTTGGTTCATAAATAAGTTAGATATTATAGATTTATATTTTTTTTGTGTTGTTAGTACCTCCTTGTGAAGTTGTGAAATGTTCTTGCCTTGCACTATCAAGATTCAAGTGGATGAAGTCAAACCTAAAACTTGGAATGGAAAGCAAAGTGGAAGAGAGCAAGGATGCAGGAAATAATCTGACAGAGGAACGGGCTTCAAATGTGGAACAACTGCCAGGTGGAGATAACATCTCCATTGAATGAACCTTCAGGGCTAGGGTGCTATGCAGACTATTCCTTTTTGATAGTTCTATATGGTTAATCCCTATAGTCAGTAATCTTAGTTTCGTTTATCCATTTTGGCTCTCAGCTGGTATTAGGCAAGGTCCTAGTTATGTTTTTAGGTTTTATTTACAAATTATTCGGCTGTAGTCATTGGATGAACTCCATTCAGCTTGAGAGAGTTCGCAGATAACTTGAAAGTGGCTGTCTTTATATTAGCTTCAAAGGCCAAGAAACTACATCATATTTTATCCTCATGCTCCTCGGATCTTATTCTTGTTTGTATTGGCTTAGGGCTTTAGTGAGCAATGAATTCTGATATTGACCAAAAAAAAAAAACATGGTTTATTCAATTCTCAATATTAAAAAAGAAGCATAAAATCATTAGCCCACTTTAGGGCCACCGTTATGGACGCATGGTAGCGTTAATGGACTTTTTTATGGTTCTAGGCTTCAAGTCCATCACACCAATTATAAGGCAAAATTCTAACAAAGTAAAACTGTTTTTGAGTAGTTATGCATAGTTTTCCGTCTTGTCTCACTATATGGTCCAGCACAACTAACGTTGTGCACAGATCCGAGCAGCATGCAAAATTTTTTTAACCCGACTCAAAAGTTAAAAAATTTTAAAATAATTTTTTCACACTCGACTCCAAAAATTTAAATTTCTACTCTGAATTATTTTGAATGTTCAGAGCAAATAGAAATTTTCAAACGGTTCGAAGTACAATCAAAAGTTAGAGATTTGTACTAATTTTTTAATTTACATATTTAAAATTAATATTTAACAAATTCATAGTAAAGAAATATATATATTTTTATATTGTATTAAATATATATATTTAACAATCGCATCATTTTTATAAATTTTATTTTAAGTTTTATTTAATATTTATATTTTAATAATTTTATAATTTAAACATATAAGATAAGATGACTATAAATTTTACTATAAAACTTTTATTTGTAAATTTAAATTTTATTTTATGATTTAACTATATATTAAAAATTAACTATAAAAAAGATTTAGTTGGCGAGTGTATTTATTTTATTTCAATTAATTAATTAATTAGTATTTAAAATGTCAATTATTATATATTAAGTTTTAATAATAAGTGGTCTAAAATAAATTATTTGAATATAATTAATTATTAACATAGTATTAAATTTTAATTGTAACACATAATTATAAATTTATAATATTATCAAGTATATATATATTTTATTTTGGTTTCAGTTCTTCGGTTCGATGCATTTTAGGATGGTTCAATTTGGAAAAAGCTAACTAACTAATTATTTATATATTTTCATTCCTATTTATATATTTTCTTAAATTTTTGAGATTAAAATCTAACTTACTAGTATGATTAGTATTTAGATGATGTGAATGTGAAATTCATAAAAATAGAGATTAACTTCTTCACCTTAAATATCATATATTGATCAAATTATAAATGTAATTGTGTTAAAATTGCAAATAATTTATCAAATTGAGTTAGATTTGTGAAGTTTTAAAGTTTGGTATAAATTTTTGCAAAATGTCAAAAAAATTATAATTTTTGACATCAATATGTCATAAAAAATATAAATTTTTTATTTAATAATTTTCATCTTAACGAAGAGAGAGGAGATATGAACTCCAATATCTTACATGACTCATGATGGAATTGAGGACCATCTCATTATAGACCACCTGGCAAATCATAAAATAATAAATGAAATTAATAAAATGATATAATTTATTATATTAATGTTATTAAGTTGTTAACAATGTAAAAAAAATGAAAAAGATAATAAAAAGTTATCCATAAATAAATAAATAGTGTTGGTTGTGGTGGTGGTTTATATGGAAGGCGGCAGTAGGAGGGTGGACGGTGCGGTGAATTTAGATGAATTAAGGGAAGAAATTTAATTTGGACAACTTTTTCCCACGTGTAATACAAGGTAACACCTGTAATTCATTAAAAAACCTACGGGCAAAGCTGTCAATAAAAATTTTAGCCTTCAAAATCCACAGTTCCACACACACTCTGCACTAAACAAACAGCTCCACCACTTATGTACGTATCTACTTGCTTTTTGTTGTATTTAGCTCCTTAAAAATGAATAATTAAATAAATCCGCCTCATAAAATCAGTTGCTTCTATACCCATTTCATATGAGAATTCGCAAAAACAGAAAATTATCAAATGATTTGGGTTCGGGTTTAAAAGCTAATGTAGAGCAGCTGCAGCCACATTCTTGCCCACTTAATCAGTCACCATGGGATGCCATTTCTTTCTCTCAACAACCTATTCATCAGGTTATATCTCTCTTTTTATTAACTTTTATATTCTTTTTTCTCTTTGATGTTTGTAGAATTTTTTCAACGTATGCCGCATTAGGGTTTTTGTAATTTTTGTTTTTATTTTTATAGTTTACTCTTATTAATATATATATATATATATATATTTTTGATATATATGATTTTTTTGTTATTGTCAGTTCGAGAGCCAAAAGAGCTTTAATGCAAATGAGACCTTCGATGGCTCTGTTAATGCCTCTAATGGTGTTGATAGGTAATTACTTAAAAAAATGACTGGCATTTTTTGTTATTTGTTGTATTGTATTATAAATTTGAAAATTATTGTTGCAAATTATGTGAATTTTGATGATGGAGCGCAGAAGAAAAAAAATGCCAACAAATGACGTTGATGAAAAAGAGAAAACAGTCACACATAATCAAGAAACGGGTACTGAAAGCAAATTGGGGCTCAATAAAAACGATGACAATGGAGTTTGGTGTTGCAGAGAAGAAGACTCCACACAATGTCATGATCATGATTTTCTTCATCTAAAATCTTGCACGAGCAATAGCAATTGTATTGATCGTGGTGTTTGTCTTGGTAACTCTCAAACCAAACAAACTGCGAGAGTTATGGATGGGGTATGTGAAGGAAAACGATTAAAGCCAGGGAAAACAGCAAGATTTTTGAGCCCGAACAAGCAAGAATTTTACTATTATTCTGGCTTTGGACCGCTCTGGGGCAAGAAAAAGGATAGAGGAAAAAGGAATACTAATAGTATGACGCATTAGATGCTGAAAAATTACTTGGTGTTGCTACAAGTAATGTTAGTGTTAGCAGTTAAAACAATAGACAATACATTATTTTCTAACAATACCATTTGTTGTTGATGGGGATTTCTGCATAATATAGACTGATAATGGGAATTTTAGAAAATAATTTAATGACTGAAACATGCATGTTTTGAGGATTTGACCGTTGCTAAAGAGGTTTGTTTTCAATTGATGTTCGGTTTACCTGTTTTCTTTCTTGTGT
Source organism: Mallotus repandus (assembly GCA_949671775.1). Classification (NCBI taxonomy): domain Eukaryota; kingdom Viridiplantae; phylum Streptophyta; class Magnoliopsida; order Malpighiales; family Euphorbiaceae; genus Mallotus; species Mallotus repandus. The sequence continues at coordinate 4,636 of CATIWM010149215.1, forward strand.
AGAAGAATTTGTTAATTTTGTGGCTAAAAAAAAAAAAAAGAAAATAAAACATTTGTTTGGATGAGATCATAGCTGAAATGAAGTGTTTCCTAAAAAAAAAAAAAGGCTGAACAAACTGTAAATTGGGTTGATTCTTCCCCATCCACTGGATCCTATTTTGTACTATGATGCCGAAAGGCTTTCGGGTTTATAAAACCAGTTTTTGTTGAAAAAAGTTGTGGTTAGTGACTTGCAGAAGCATCAGCTTGCAAATTCAGTTTTTTGGACCAAAATTCATGCTAGACCTTTGATTTGGGCCACACATGTTTGACCGCCTATTTTTCTCATAAACAACCCTATACACCGTTAAACAAAATTCTTGAAAATTGTCATGAAATTAGTCGCCAATCTGCTACATATATATAGATATATTTTAAAATAAATAATTTTAATAAATTTAAAAATAAAAATTAATTAAATATAAAAGTCAGAACTTGAAAATTTTTATGAATTTTTTTATCAAGAGTACATATGCTTTTAACTTGCATAATAATAATAATAATAATAATTGAATAGTAAAATATAAAATATAAAAGGATCCTTCAACTTGACTATTTGGACCATCTAAGCTGAATTTGAACTTTTCTACAAATAGATCCAAATTTTTTATTTTTTGGTCTATAAATTCAATTTTAATCCAACTTCTACTTGTGTTCTACACTCTTTAGAAAAAGAGAGTGCAATTTTATCCAGAATAATTTAATGATAAATTAAATTTTAAAAATATCTAAAAACCTAAATTAACTAAACTCAATTACTAATCATTGATGGTGTTTTTTTTTTTGAATGCAAAAGAAGAATTTCATTAAGAAGATAAATCATAATTGAGTACATCAAGAATGTAGAATGGGAGTTTATCATCCCAATAGCAAATATCATAACCAAAAGTTTGACAAACTTGAGGGACATATCCTGGAAATCAGAGATTAAAACACTACAGTCCCTTGTAATTAAGCCAACTTTCGAAGCATCATGAGAAAGATTATTCACTTCTGAAACCACAGTTATTGCATCAGACTCAACAGTAACAAAATCTCTGCCTTCCTGACACGGCCAACTTAAACCCTCCCGAATGCCCAATGCTTCAGCGAGTTTCGGATCGAAAAAGCCTACCAAAAAAACTAACTTCGCAGCAATAAAAGAACCATGATTAGCATTCGCCTGAGCTTCCTTTCATGAGGAGTAAAAACCCCCAAGCCCTAGAAATAATGTGAGAGCCTGATTCTTGAACATTGCGCCACACCAATGAATTTCTAATTTGTCAAAGGCTCCAAATTAGCATACACACCAAGCAAAGATCATCCTCAACACAAAATTGAAGTACACTGCCAAACCAAGTGAAAAAATCCTCTGAGCTACTGCTAGAAATAGACAAACCCGAAATTTCTCAAGCAGCACAAGCTATAGGACACATATAGAAAATGTGAAACATAGTAAACAAAATTGCAAGATTTAATTTTCCAATAGAAGCAACAAAAATTTTGATATAATTTTTCAGAAAAATAGCATAAATCTTAACCCATTAAATATTCATCAACAATAAAAATCTAGAGCATCCATCAATCTCTGTTTAACCGAAGAAGCTGAATTGAACAAAGGAAAATACTGTTGAACAAAATCCAATTGTCATCCCTTTCTTTTTTCTCTTCTCCACCATAGATTTAACTGCAAAAAAAAAAATTGTTCTTTGACAAAATTCAGAACACGACCCAATTATCATAGTTTTGAGGCAACCCAATGGCTCAATGGCTTACTCAAATCTCAAAAAAAATAGAATTTTAATGAGAAATAGTAAAAGCCATTATGGATAAAGATCAACCCATGTCACTTTTGTGGATGATTTCCAAATATTTACAGTGAGTGAATATAATCCCACCTTAAAAAAATGAATCTCCTTGGCAACTAGAGAACATGAAAAAAATCTTTTTGACACACAAAAATACAAACTGAAACTAGCACCATAATCTATAATTGGTTACTGGGTACTCTGGTTTTCATTAATGTTTTAGATTTTTATTGTTGATTGGCGTTGAATTGCAAGGGTGGAGGTGATGGAGAGTGGTAGTGATAAGAGGAAAAAAGAAAGGTGATGATGAAGTTGTGGATGGACAAGAATAACAAAGGTGGTGAGGGTGAGGTGGAGATGAAAAAGAGCGACAGTGATGAAGATTTGCAGTGTTAAAATTTATTTTTTTAAGAGAAAATTAGGGTTAGAGAATTATGTTATTTGCAGGAGGACAAAAATAGCAGCGGCGGTGATGAAGATTTCATACGTTTTTTAAATTTTTTTTGGGAGAAATTAGGGTTAGAGAAAATTATGTAAATAAATTACATTTTTCATTTTTCACTTATTTTTTTGTTAATTAAAAATGTTTTTAAATGTGTTTTTTAATTGGGTGCACACCACGTGTGCATTGGCCAAAGAATTGGGTTTAATAGGTCGGAAAATGGAAGTAATGAACCTAATTGTTGAAAAAAATCAATTCGACTTAGATGGCCTGAATAGTTAAGTTGAAGGATCTACTTGACCATTTGTCTAAATATAAAATAGTTAAAAAGTTATAGATATTTTTTTATTTTTATGTTAAATAGAAAGGAAAATTTTATTTTTAGTTGAATAAAAGAGAAACTTTTTGATGGAAAGAAAGGGTAATGTTTTAGATGGAATTAGTATTTTATATAGAATAAAACATGTGTATTTAAAAATAATTTTTTTTTATATTTTTTATAAAAAATATTCTGAATTTTAATAATTCTAACATATAGACTTATGAATACTAAAATATAAAAAAGAGACACTTATTAATTTTTTAGTTTAATAACTTTAGAGCTTGACATTTAATACATAAACTATGTAGATCTTCACTTTGCACATACTGCAAATAATACACATATTTTAAAATAATTAATTAAATAATTTTAATAAATATAAGCTAGAAATTAATTGAATATAAAAATAAGAACTTAAAAATATTATTACTATATTTTTATGTTATTTTTTTTATTAAGAATACATATATATTAAAAAAATATATAGTAATAATAATAATTGAATAAATAAAAAAAATAAAAAATAGTTGAAAAAATAGATATTTTAACTAGAGTAAAAGACATAGTTTTTTATGAAAAGAAAAAATAATATTTTAAACATAATACAATTAGAGTGTTTTATATAGAATAGAATATGCATATTCTAAAATAATTTTTTTATATAAAAATATTGTAAATTTTAGTAACTTAACACATAAATTTTTAAGGATGGATACCGAATAATGAAAAGAGACTTGTTAAATTTTGCATTTAATAACTTTACAACTCAACATTTTATATATATATATATATATATAGTAAATAACCAACTATTTCGTACATGAACTTGTAATATGTATAAATAAACTATTAAATATATTATTATTATTATTATTATTATTATTAAATAAACGTTTTAAAGAGAGAGAGAGAGAGATGTGCTCACATCATTATATAAGTCGGTAATATTTGTCAGTTTAGAGAATGCTTTGATAAGCAGCTGAAAGCCTATCAGAATTTGAACTTGTAAATGCTTTAGTGGGTTGATAAATCTACAATTATTTTATCTAAGGATAAAGAGTACCTTTTTTTACTACTTTTATTATTTTTATCTAAATACATGTGTTTCTGCACAAATAGATTTAAAAAATAAAAATAAAATTTTAAAAGCACTTTCTAAAGAATTTAATCCTAACGATGCACCCTAGTTACAAACAAAATGTTATTATTTTATGGTCTAACAAATTGAATTGCCATTATCAATTTTTAGAGAGGGATAGAATTCTTTCTTATTTCTGCATATGAATTTGTAATATAAATACAAGCATATCTCGTTTGTGTTAATCAAGTATAAAATATTTAAGATTTCAAAACAATTCAATTATAAAATATAATATATCCGAAATAGATAAAATTTTATAAAGAAACATGTGAATATCAGGCTCATTTTGATTGTGGCAATTTCTCAACAATTATTGCTCTCTTAATAATTGTAGTCCACATAATGCTGGGGATGAGTATCCCCTCATCAAGTGCCTCTTATATCGACATCAAGTTGCTATTTTAACTTATGTGCAGTCCAGGCATATCGCATCCAGTAGCAAACAAAGCAGTTAGCAAATTGACGACAGGCGCTAGCTATATTTTTCCTGGTCTGCGATAGAGAATTTGTCTAGATGTTCGTTAGCACTTCAGCCATATGAATTTAAATGTGCCGATCCAAAACAACAAAAATTACCATTACTTTTTATTCACTGTAACCATTCAATTATATTCCTGCCGGAGTTGCATTTTTTTACCCCCAGGAACCATGCATAGATATATTTTGATCTCATCAATATAATAGAATGGAAAAAAATTGAAAAATATGATTAATGATACTCTCCATCATTAAGGCTGTTGGGATGTCTACCCGCCTAGTAGAGATGGCAAAACAGACATTTTATCACGAAACCAAAGCATTTGGTTGAAAGTACGGTTTAATCTCCAACTCTTACTCTTCCATTTTCAGTTATGAAATTTAACTATTTAAGATTTTTTTTTTATAAAAAAAAGGCTGTTGGGATTTATTATGAACTTCTACATTAATTAACATATAAAAACAGACCAAAGTTGCAAACTTTTCTATGAAGCAAGCAAGTGGCAAATTCTGCAAAAGGTACATAATGGAACTACAGGAACAAGGGCAACATTTATCTACGTGAAACTATGCGCACCTACCTTAAGCATTGACGCTTATGTAATCATGCACGCTCGCCTAGAGTCTAGAGACACGCCATGAACTGTTGAGTGGCCTCTCCGTCCTGCCATGCGGATTCCCCGTACGTCCATCCACAGGAATTCCAACTGAACGCACTATTTATCAATTCTGGCAATTCAATTTCACCCCAGAAATCGTCAATGTCGCGGTCGGTGTCCCCTTCTCCCTCGTCGCTAATTGTTATGCTACTAGTTTTAGCAGCAACCGTTGAATGTGCTGCCTTTGCGGCTGCCGCTTGAATGTCCCTAGCCGTACACGTGGACGGCCTGGGTAAGTCTTCAACCTCGTCAGGAAAATTAAGCTGCGCTTTACTTCCTTTAAGACAGTAAGCGGCGACATCATATGCTCTAGCGGCCATTTCTGGGACAGGAAATGAGCCTAACCAGATTCTTGATTTTTTCCTGGGTTCTCGAATTTCAGACACCCATTTGCCCCACCGGCGCTTCCGAACACCTCGATAGACAGGATGGCGTGTGCCGCCGCGAGCAGCATCGGAATTCTGGTTGATTAATCCGGCAGTTGTCGTTGTAGTATTTTCAAGTGGAGATGCAGCCATGGTCATGTCATCTTCAGGGTATGGTTGTTGCTCCATTTACGTTAAGGAGCCCTTTTTGGCCCTTGTGCACCAAATCACCAAAGAGTCATGACATTCATTTATATTTTTGTGCCTGAAGCATAGCAAAAAAAAAAAAAACGACACTACATTTAATTCCTGAAATGCCCCTGTCTGTAACAGCCTTTACTGCAATTTGCAAACACACGTATGTATGTCACCTGCCACATGCATCAAAATGACCTTCATTAGTCTGCAAATGCACTCCTGTGCTGACAACAATATCAATTATGTGACTGGATCGTCAGGGTTTACCTAATTTTTTTTATTTATGACTAAGTTTTAGAATTAATGATTACATATGGTCACATCATTAATTTCTTCATTACATAATCTTGTTTCTCATTGTTAAAACTAATCTAATTTATGTATGGTCATAAAAATAGTAATAATTTTTTAATGAAGAACATACTAACCAACCTCAATGATTCCACTAGACAAATCGGCATGTAACATTACAAAATTGTCCCTCCATGTGGAATATCATTGTCCAAGGAGGTGTGGAATGGATGTATCTTTTGGTTCTGTTCTAGGGTTGGGGCATAGTTCACATGGTGGACGGCCGCACGGGTAACTGGTGATATGCTCTTTTTTAAAAAATATTATTTTTGCTCTTTTTATAGGCTTTTTGGCATGATATTTGTTATTGGAAGGAGAGGTAACTTCGATTTGGACATCAACCTATCAAATTAATACATTGATGTCTGTCTATCTAACGCCATGTACTTGATAATTAAGGACCGCAAATTTCAACAAATTAAAACACCACCATTTTAACCTTCACAATCGTAACTTTTTTGTTTGGGTTAATACTTAACAATCATAAGTTGACGATTATGTATGCTTTGTTGCCCAATCATTGTTATTAGGAAGCCTTGCCTCATTTCGTTAATCACCAAACCCTCTTATCATTTGCAAATTTGTTTCTAAATACACATTCAAGGAATAAAGAGTTGATATATTGACTCATTTTGAAAAAGAAAAATATCATATATATGTACACTTCGTAATCCATTTCATTTATCAATGAATTCTCATTTAGTGTAAATAAATATTTTATAAAATGGATTCATTTATATATTTAAATTATTATTTAGATATTTGTTTAATATTAAATAATTTTATAAAATTAAAACTGAATTTCACCAACTTTTGATTTAAATCAAATACAATTTCTTGAATTTACAAATATATATTTTAAAATTTTATAAAATTTATTTATATCAAATACACTCTTCACAATTTTATCTTTTTTTTAGGTTTATTTTTGCTTGAAAGCATAAATTTTTCTTGTATGATTCTCTCTCTTTACGCATACTGAAGGAAAATGAAAATGAGAGTTTAAAAATGGTAAAATTCATGCTGATGAAACACAACCATTTGTTACTCAATACTCACCATGAACACGCACATGTATATTTCACGTATGGGAAACCACGCAGCAAAAATCTCATCTGCCATAGCTAGCTGATAACCCACATATTCCGAATTATGATTATGGAGGTCACGTCAATCGAACTGGAGGCATCTAAGAGGGCGTACATGGTACCCCCCTTCATTCAACTCTTGTAACAAGTGTTAGTTGAATGTGCAATTTAATATTATATAGGTTAAATAAAAGAGCAAAACTTACACTGTAAATTTATTATGTACCTAAGAGCTATATTGCTATTTCCATTAGAGACGTGATTACAAAACAAAATTTTCATTCCACAAATGTACTACTAAATGATCAAGCTAATTATTAACTTTAGATTATTTTATACGAAATAAATATTATTAGTTCGATATATAGAATCCAATATCTACTCATATAATTAAATATTCACTTATAAAAATTTATGTATTGAATTATTAAAATTAATAATATTTTTTTATATAAAAATTTTAAAAAAATTTATTTTATAATGCATATTTTATATTCTACGTAAAACACTGTAATTAATTCTATTATATTTAAAATATTACTTATCTTTCATTAAGAATTATGTTTTTTCTTCTAACTGAGCTATACTTTTTTTAAAACGTTTTTTTTTACTCACATGTCAAAAATATATATATACTCTTAATAAAAATAATAAAATAAAATTATTACAATAACTTCTTAACTTTTTATTTTTATATTTAATTAAATTATAATTTTAATTGATTAAAATTATTTAATTAATTATTTTAAAATATGTATATTATTTATAGTTCATACGTAAATTTACGACCAATTACATATAAACTCTCTCCTGCTCCCGGAAAAAATAAAATCTTTTATATTAATATTTCAGTTTTATATCTTGGTCTTGAATTTACTTACCCCTCTCGACATCTTAAATTTATTACTTTGTTGATAATGACCATTAAATGATGCAACACACTCTAATCCAATAATTATAAAAATAGAATAAAAATAAAGTTACTCCAAAATTTTCCTTTAAAATGAAAAATACAGTATAAGTTATTACGTTAATATTATTTATATGTCAATAAATATATTAAAAATATGGTAAAAATATATATAACTAATAAAAATATTATTGGTAATAATTTAAAAAACATGGGATTTGCTCTCTCCGTATATAAATAAATAATATACAGAGGAGACATTTAAGACCAAGAAAATGACCAATCGATCTATCTGAATTAGTTTGTACGAAAATATGTACATCTTTGCCAATTTTCATTTTTTTAAAAAATTCATGAAATTATATGTCATAATGACGTAATTCCTACTGTAGTACAACAACATAAATAACAATAATAGTTTATTAGTATTTATTATAATATATGCAGACAAACACATAGGTGGTGCTTCTTTGCCCCTCCGTCGCAGCATTAAACGACAGCTAACAATATATTGTTCGTCGTGTCTTTCACTGAAACGGAGAATGGATCAGCTCAAAATTTGCAAATCGAACGGCTGTGGTTTCAGGTCATGAAACCTGTGGGCGGGGTACATATGTCTTTTCGATTTCGCCTAGATGGTGACAGATTTAATTTGAGTTACATGTGGCAATTAATGATGATGCTTCACGTCGTTTGCTGATGGAGGTCTTTTCTCGGCACGTTTTATTTTTAAGTTTTGGTTCGCTAAAAACCACGAACTTCCTTTGAGTTTTTTTTTTTGGGGAAAAGGTAAAAAAAATCCTTAACTTCGTGCCCCATTTTCACTTCTACCGTTTACATTTTTTTAAAATGTAAATAAATCTTTATCATTTTAAAAATTATATATTTAAACTCCTCCTATACATAGTATTAATTTTTATTGTTAGTAAAATTTACTATTACTAACATAAATAAAAAAAATTATTAGATAAATGCATATTTTTACCTGTAATGTTGGTAATATCAAACAAATTTACCTTTAAAAAAATTTTAAAAAATATTATATAAATTTATTCGATACTATTTTAAAAAAATTTAAAATATTTAAAGAAACTAAATTTATTTCATTCTATATAAAATTTTATTTTTTTAATCACTCTCAAAATAATAAATAAATATTTATTTATTTATCCATCTCATCCTAATTTGTTATATTTTAAAAAATATTTATTAATTTTTATTTTGAGAGTAAATAAAAAAGAACAAATTTATATAAAATGAAATGTATTTTTATTTAAATATTTCTAAATTTTTTAAATGG
>CATIWM010149225.1:0-13880 GCA_949671775.1 Mallotus repandus
AAAAATAAATAAAGGGAATAAAAATAAAAAATAAAAAATAAAAAGAAAAATAAGGTAAAAGCAAGAATGATGCATATCTGTAAATAAAAGTGACAAAAGTGTAAATAAAAGTATTAAATCAATAAATAACAAAAAATTTAAATATTTTAATAAATATTTTTTAAAAAGTACCTATTTGTATAAATATCTTTAAAAAATATGGCAATAACTTTTTTTTATAACTTCTATTAAAAAAATCCTTCAAAAAATACTTGTTCTATATATAATTACCAACAACAATTATAATATATCAACAACAATCTAACAATAACGATATAATGCCAATATTTACTAAAAAATAATCACTTAAAAATGTTAAATTAAATTAAATTAAAAATTGAAATATAAAAACATAATTTATTGCAAAGCTCTATTAAAAAGTTAACCAAAATAAAATTATTAATTATTTTTAAAAATCTAAACCAAAAAATTGAGTTATAACTATTAAATTCTTGAAATAACTCAACAATAAAACTACAACCCAATAACAATCATATAATATGTCAGTGAGGGAGTAGTCATATGGTAACTCCTTTCTAAGAGTATCTTGAGATGTAACGTTTGATTTATACCATCGTGAATTTAAAAAGAGAGGGTTGTCCATATTATGCAGTTCATCAAAATTTTAATCATATCCAAAACTACTAAAAAAATTAGAAAGAGTCAGAAAGAAAAATAAAAAAAATAGAATAAAAAAAGACAAGAACAAATCAAAACTAAAAATTTTGCTGGAAAAAAATTAGAATAATCAGAAAAGACAAAAAAATCACAAAAACAAATTAAAACTAAAATTTTTGGTGCAAACACCGTGAAAATAAAAAAGAATTTTGAGTCAAAACTTGTAGAGAGTCATATTTTCTCTATATTTTTAATGAAAATGTCACTAAATATATTTTTTTTTAAAAATAAATGTCACTAAGTACTTAAAGGTGCAAAACTAAATAAAATCTCATTTTATTTGTTTGTAGCAATGTTTTAATAGGACCGGAGATTTGATTGTTCAATTCAACTGATTGAATATAATTAATATATAAATACAAATACATTTTAAAAACACTACTTTGCAGTAAAATATATACATAGTCCTACTCCACGAAACATTCACAACAGGTGATCATCACTAGACCTAACTTTCCTCTTACAAATATGAAACAGAACCATTTCCAAAAAAAAAAAAATATATGGAACAGAACCAACAATTTTATCTTTACCAAATGTTCTCCAACCATGTCGCTGAGGCTGTAAGTAAGACTTTCATGCTGCTGTACGAGTATACTGGTTTGAACTTTGAGTGCGCATATACATACATTAAGTGGCAGAAAATCATGGCTACCAGAACTGTAATTAGAATAGTCGATTTATTGCTGAGTGAGTAGTGAAATGATAATTCCTCTGAAAGAGTATTCAGAAGTTTAAGATTCGATTCCTATTGACGTCGATTTAAAAGGGAGGATTGTCCCCTATTGTGCAATCCATCAAAATTTAGGTCATGTGACCTCTCTATTAACCAAAAGAAAAAAAAGAATAGTCAATTTATTACTATTTGTGTATTTGTTTTCCTCTTATTACCAATACTATTACCATATATATATATAATCAGCAACATGTATTAGAAAACGATCCAAGTTTATATCAATATCAAGAAGCCAATGGATAAACAGCATTGCAGCTTACTGATTTTGGAGTACTGACAATGATATTACAAATTGTTTGACAATGAGAGTTCGTGGCATGCATGATAGCTTCAAATAAAAGTCAACAATTTGTTCGGGAAATTGGAGCCAATTTTGGGTAATATTGAAGCATGTATATATAAAATATTAAAACTTTTTTGGTCCCAAAAAAAAAGATTTCTTAAGACTAGAATAACAGTAAAAAAATTCATAATAATTATTTAATATATAGGAATAATGATCCTACGAGTCCTATAAATTGTCAAAAATTGCAATAAAGTCTTAAACAAATTTCTTTTTCTGATTGAGTCCTAAAAACATTTAAATGTTATCACGTTAGTCCTAATCCGTTAAATCAAATAGAAATTACTTATGTGTCATTTGGACCCCACAAATTTGAGACACATATACAACCATCTCACATCTTTGTTCCATGTTATCAGCCAACCACACTCTTATTCCATGTCATCATCCCCATCTTCTTCCTCCCTAAGTTCACTGTTCTATTGCTGCCCACCACCAATACCACTCACCGCCGGCATCACCAACATCACTCACCACTAGCACCACCATCAACACTAACCACTGCCATCATCATTACTCATTGCCAGCACCACCATCAACATCATCATCCATCGCCAGTCCAAGCCAACACCACCATCATTAATACCAAAAACCAACACCATCTGAAACACCATTATCATTATCATCATCAACAACTACCACAACATCAAAAACCAGCAGCCAACAAATTAACACCACTACCACCACATCAATAACAATAATATGAAAATAAAAAACGTCAATAATAAATATAACGAAAAATCAGCATCATCAATAACAGGAATTCAAAAAATCAACATCATCAACAACAAGAATACACAATATAACTACCAACTTGAAACTTACGAGGATCGTGATAGATACTATTGAGGATATGGGATGGAGCTAAGCTAAGCTGGCAAAAAACAAAAGTAATTTTTTTAAAAAAAAATTGTCTGTTCGTGCTTTTAAATTTATCCCCTAGCTTCAGATTTTTGTAAATTTTTATTGCATATAATTCAAAAGGTACAAATAATAATACATAAAAGAAGAAGAAGAAGAAGAAGAAGTCAACTTCATTAATGGTGGAAATTGAAGAGAAGACTAACTAAAAAAGAGAAATCAAAATTACTTAAGGCTACTTTTACCCACGCTGCTGCCTTCACCTACGCAGCTGCCTCCATTGATACTGGTTTCTTTATTAGTGATGGGGAAGGCAATACCAAGGGTGGAGGTGGCAAAAATGGTGGTTGTGGTGGCAGTTATTATCTTGTTAATCAATGATAGGAAATTCAAAACTCAGAATCTCATTTCTCCATCACCTACGTCTTTGTCTTCATCGTCAACATCGGTGAAGTTACTTTAGGTTGCTGCTACCAAGCAAGCATGGAATTCTAACACATAACATTTTTTTCACCCATATCATCAAACACACGGCGTGCATACTTAACACCACAAGAAATTGGGCAGTAGCTGTCACTTTCGCTCCAAATTGGGCCATTCTTCACAATCATACCCAAAGCGAGTTTGGTCTCCAACGAAAACGCAGACTGGCAACCAATTTTGATCCACAAGCTGGATTGAGTAAACCAAATGTGTGGATTGAAACTCTCTGCTCTTCTTCCTTCAAAATGGTCTGCCGAAATTTAGATTGTTTCTCCAAGTTAAACAGATCTCTTTTCACATAAACCACTCTCCAAAATTAAATTCCTATTTATCATACCATGCCAGCAATGTAGCTATTTGTTGGAGCTTCAGACGCCATAGAAATGGCAGCTGGTGGGTGCTACGTATGTGGCCTTTGTCTATGGTGGCGGCAGTGGCGGTAGTAGCAGTAGGACTAGTAATCTCAATGGTGAGCACAGTGGAGCTGGTGTCTGTGCCGTTGTAGAGGAATTTGCGCAATTTGTTCGACCATTGTTTAATCTCGTGATTTTGTGCGGTTCGACTCATAGAAAAATGGTGAGGATCCATTGATGAGTTGTTAGATGGATCTCTGAGACTTTTTTATGTTTGTTATATAAAAGTTTTTTTTTTATGATTGTTTATTGGGCGGACATGACAAAGAGGAAGGAGAAGAAAAATAAGAGATCGGCGAGTCTAATACGTGGCAACAGTTGAACAGTAAAAATGGTCCAGTCAGTCTATTCTGTTAATTTAAACAGAGAAGAACTGACATGGAATAACTTAAATGCTTTTTAGGATTCAATTAAAAAATAAATTTGTTTAGGATTTGATTGCAAATTTTGACAAATTATAGAACTTATGGAGTTATCATCCCTAATATATATGTGTATTACAATAAAATTATAAAATAGTAAAAATCTCTCAGCGATAACTATTTAATGTGATTGTATACATTATAATTTAAATTTAAAAATTTATTTAAACGAAAATAACTAAAATTTAAGATATTATCTAAGTGAAAACTACTATATATCAACTGATTTTAATAAATAAATAATTATTTTTTAAATTTCACTTATAATTTTTATTTTTAAAAATTTATAAAAAAACAAACGAGGGAAGCGTTCTACTCCCCATACTAGCGATGTGGAAGCGCCAGTCAGGTTGCGCCAAACCATACCACACCACAAGCGTACAAATAATTACGTGAGGCTTTTAAATCAAACCCAATCCCAATCGAATCATCTGCCTCATATACTCCGCGTCTCTGTCCCCTTTCTCGCAAAACAACATCGTTTCATTTCGTAAGCATCTACACTGCCTCACTCTTTTTCTTTTTGCTCTTCTCTTTTAGCCATTGAAGCACACGTATCCAACTGCCATTTTCCATCTCTGTATAAATATACATCTCTGGAATTGTTCTCTATCTCACACATTAACTTCAGTTCTTTGATTTTGATAATTAACAGAAAGGAACCAAAAAAGAGAAAAAAAATGGTGTTCAAGGTGTCGCGCGTGGAAACTACGCCGTTTGATGGCCAGAAACCAGGAACTTCTGGACTTCGCAAGAAGGTTTGTTTCAGCTCTACCTCACTCTCTGTATCTTCTTTCTCTTTAGATCCGTTATGTTGATAAATTAACGGTCGTTTGATTGAGTTTTCTGCCGTTTTATTACCATTGAGATTAGATCGGTATTTTGATCTGTTGCTGATGCATAATTTGATTGTTTAATGTTAATTTTTTATTCTTATTGAAGCATCAATGATTTGGATCACTGAAGCATAGTGATGATAAATTAATAATAATAACAATAAATAATTTGTTGAATCTTTTGTTTTCTTGTTGATTTAAATTCCTATTGTTTTTATGTTTAAACTTTTGCTGGCTTTGTAGCTATTTGATTGTTTGATTTGAATTACTGTTGAGTCTTGATCATCACAGAGCTGACACTATGCCAATGCTCTTATGCATCACTAAATTGATTTAGTAGTTATGTGGAAATATTGTTAAATATAGGCTGGGAAAAGGTCAGCTTTAGAAACTTATAGTAATGTGCTAGCTCTCAACCTAATCTTAATCGATGTAAAGAAATGCAAATATAAAATTGAACCATGGAAAAAATTCTCATCACTGTCAATTCTACTAATTGATAATATAAACAATTAGAATTGGAATCATTTATTAGTTCATGAAATAAGTGAATAAATGGACAATGTCAATTTAAGATCTATATCTCAAAGTGGTTGAAATATCAGTTTAAACCACACGGATGGTCGAGTGAGTAAAAATTTAGTTGTTGTGCCTAATTATACAAAACTAGCTCGGATTGGGAATGCTAAAATGTGATGCTTCTAATTTTGTTAGAATATTTTTGCATAATTGATTTTTCTCATTTAATTTGGTGGCTGATTATTTTTCAGGTGAAAGTGTTCATGCAGCCTAATTATTTGCACAATTTCGTTCAGTCAACATTCAATGCCCTGACTGCAGAAAAAGTTAGAGGTGGGTTCTATTATTTATGTTATAGCTTCTTATACAAATATAATGGAGTTTTATCATTTGATCATATCTCGGATATTGGATTTGTGCTTGAGCATTTGGGTTCTTGGTAGTTTGAGAACTAGGCTGTGTGAAGGCATACACATGGAAATCAATTGGGAAACATAAAGGTTAAGTAACTATAGGTTCATCCTCTTGGCATATGTTTCATTTATAAAATATTATCCTAATCCATGCTCCGCATCCTTCAGGGAATATACAATTCTAAGTACTTGTACTTTTTCTAAGCTAAATCATAGTATTTTCGAAGAATAATGGTAGGCAAACATTTTTGGACATCTTGAAATGGTAACAAACAATAATGATTGGGGGTTGGAACAGAAATTAAAGTATACTTTTAGAACTTAGTTGTGATGTGATGTCTATACTAGCCATCTAATGTAATGAAAAAGTTTGGAAAAGTGGTCGTTCTTTCTTCAATTTACTTGACTAGACACTATCGTCCTTCTGCTGTGCCGTCATTACAGCATTGATATTTGACATAATGTTACTATTTTTTGACATAACATGTGATGAATAGTGGGATTATATTTCACAAGTGTTGTTGTTCTGCTCTTGTATTATAAGCAGGTGCTACTCTGGTTGTTTCTGGTGATGGCCGCTATTTCTCAAAGGATGCCATTCAGGTATCACATTTGAATAAAGGTCTAAGTGCTTGCCATAAATTGAAAGTTCCTGTCTCATCCATTCTTTGTGTCTGCTGCTTATTTGTTCATTTATTTTATGTCAAAGGGAAGTAAAATTTATTGATATTACTAGTGTTTTACTTGTATTCTAACTCTTGTGCAAGATGCCTTAATGACATAATCACGTGAATTTTAAATTTCTTTGTCAAATTGGCAGATTATTATTAAGATGTCAGCTGCAAATGGAGTAAGGCGTGTTTGGGTAGGTCAGAATGGCTTACTTTCAACTCCTGCTGTGTCAGCAGTAATTCGTGAAAGAGTTGGAACGGATGTGAGTTGTTTTGTTTAAGCATACCAGTTTATATCTATTCAACAACAATAGTTGTACTAATAAGCATAATGTTTTGTGCTTTTGAACTTGAATGGTAGGGATCCAAAGCAACTGGTGCATTTATATTGACAGCAAGTCATAATCCAGGTGGTCCACATGAGGTACATAATAACTTTTTGACTTGTCATGTCGAGTATTATGCCCTACATTGATGAACAATTGCATCTTGGTTCCCTAGTTGAAATGAAAGAGGACACGACTCCCTGGTTCTTAAAATGGAAAAGATGCAATACAATTTAGATTCGTATCAATATTTATTAGATTGTCAATCTTAAAGACTAAATTTGTCAGAGTTTTTGTTGTTTCATTTCATTTGGAATAATAACCTTCCTTTTTCCCCTTCTCTTTATCTTTTGGCTCCAGGATTTCGGAATCAAATATAACATGGAAAATGGTGGACCTGCTCCTGAGGGGATCACAAATAAAATTTATGAGAACACAAAAACAATAAAGGAGTATTTAACTGCCGATCTGCCTGATGTATTTGCTGCATCCTATACTGTTTTTTTAAACTGTCAGAATTACGTTTTTCATGTGGAATAATTTGTATTTGACTGTTCATCTTTCCATCTAGGTGGATATCAGTGCAGTTGGTGTAACTAACTTTAGCGGGCCTGAGGGACAATTTGATGTTGACATTTTTGATTCAGCGAATGATTATGTGAAGTTGATGAAGTAAGCTGCTCTCTGTTTCAACTTTATTTTCTGTATATGTGTTTATGTGGGTTTTTGTTTTTTGAATATGTTGAATGTGGATGTTTATACGCACTCTCATTCTCTGCTCTCTCATGCACACACATGCATAACCTGTTCACATGCATCATTTTTCTTTATTTTTATTGGTGATGGTTAATTTAGCAAATTAGAAGCGGAAAGCAATAGAATTAATTTGTGCTCCTCGTTCTTTCATCCTCTAGCTTTTCTTACCTTTAGGCTTTCTGTTGCAGTAAAGAATTTTCCATGATTTTAAGGAGTTTGCAAGAGCATGTAAATGTGATAACCATTGATATTGATAAATTTTATGGTTCTCTTGGATTCATTATGAAAGGGCACATATATTTTTTTTTAATCCTCAAAAATCTCATTCTAATAAATCCATTGAACTGCATCAGTGTTTGTGCTTTTTGAATTCAACTTTCAACATTTTACATCATGTCCTTTTGAACATGATATGCATGCTTATGGGGATAATATTCTTGTTTCTCCACAAATTTACTTGAAACCTTGAGGCAACACATTTTTTTTTATATCTTTGTTCACCTATAAATATAAAAGCAACTGAAAGTTAAATGCAAGAGAGTTGAGCAGTACAGTGTTCATTGGTTAGTTTCAGGTGAAAGTTTTCAGTATAAGAATAAGATATAATGCATTATGCATGCTGCTAAAAATTTCTATTTTCCAATAGTTTTTTCTTTTGTATTTAGTTAAGAAGCATTTTATTTATGATTTAGATGGAAGAGATTTTTATCTTTCGGCATATTGAAATATTTTCTTTTTTGTTGTATTGCTTTGTGTAATTGTTGATCAGTTTGAAAATTATCTTATCTTTGTGCAATCTGACTGATATATCTTTGTGACCTATATTAAATACTTAAAAATTTCTCAGATCTATATTTGATTTTGAGTCTATCCGGAAGCTGCTTTCATCTCCAAAGTTCACATTCTGGTATGGGTGACCTCCTCTTGGCAATGAAATCTGCTCATTACATTCTTCTTATATTCTGCTGATATTCAATTGATGATTCTGCATGTTGAAGTTATGATGCATTACATGGAGTTGCTGGGGCTTATGCAAAGCGTATTTTTGTGGAGGAGCTAGGTGCACAAGAGAGCTCATTATTGAACTGTGTACCAAAGGTCTTGCAAAGTTTGTGATGATCCAGTGTCATTAATATGTATTTAGCTTCCTTTTGTTTTATAAGGGCTTATTTTTTCTGTTGCTTTTGCTCAATTGACTCAAAACAGGAAGACTTTGGAGGAGGGCATCCAGATCCAAATCTTACTTATGCAAAAGAATTGGTAGCTCGCATGGGATTGAGCAAGTCAAACTCTGAAGTTGAACCACCAGAATTTGGTGCTGCTGCAGATGGTGATGCAGATCGTAACATGGTCCTTGGCAAAAGGTAGCATCCTTTTTCTCTTAATGTTAGAAAAATTACTTTCTTCACTAAACCTTATATATACTACTTGGCTAGGTTTTTTGTCACTCCATCAGATTCTGTTGCCATCATTGCTGCCAATGCAGTTGAAGCCATACCTTATTTCTCATCTGGTCTAAAGGGGGTTGCCAGGTATATTATACTGCTCAGCGTATTTTGTCTCTGTCATGGTTTACTTGTTATAGAGTATATCCAATTGATTTGGCCAAGAGTTTCCCTTTTAGACTAACGGCAAAAACTTAAATGTAAACCTAAAAAAAGATTTTGCGTTGCATTCTCAGGCAGGCTAAAATTCTTATTTTCACTATGCTGAGCTGTTGAAATTCTACATCCAAATCTATAGCCTATAAGCATGAAAACCTTAGGGCCTGTTTAGTTTTGGAAAACAATGTCTATTTTCCAGAAAACTTTTCCAGGAAAACTGTAAAATAGAAGTTGTTGTTTGGTCATGATATTTTTTAATTTAGAAAATTAGAAAACTATTTTCCAAATTTTCCAAATTATAAAAGACTTTAAAAAACTAATAAAAAATGTTTTCTAAATTTTTCAATTAATATTTTAACATTTGCAATATCATCCACTATTTTAACATTTGCAATAACCTCCACCACCACCAACCTCCACCACCATCTCCACCTCCACCACCATCACCACTACCACCACCTTCACCTTCATCTCCACCACCACCACCAACCTCCACCACCACCACCACCATTACAGTCTCATGACTTTAAATTAAAATTAATTAAATATGCATGATTTAAATTTTTTATAAAATAAATAAATTTTAGATTAAACATTGTTATATGAATCACAATAATTATTATTATATTTAAAAATTATTATAATAAATTTCATCAAAAAATTATAAGAATATGAAAAAATTGCAAAATGAAAATAACAAACAAATTGTTTTCTGCTCTTCTATTTTCTATTTGGAAAATGGTAAACTGGAAAACAAGAAAAAGAGAAAGAAAACTAGAAAAGGAAAATAGAAAATATTTTCCAAAACTAAACAGCCCCTAGTTCTTTTAAGACATTGAAGCTGTTCACTTGCATTGAAGAAATTATCAAAGAGCAAGATGGAGAGTAAAGAGAATAGTTGAGAAAGACTCACTGCAGATGAGTGTTCTATAAATTATTCAATCATACAAAAAAAGGGGTATTAGCTGAAAAATTTAATGAAATTACATGGTATAAGTTGCATATTGTTCTTAGTGGATCTCCATGTTTGCTTTTTAATTTGTCTTTCACTATATGGTATATGTAACCAGACTTAAAGTGCTCAAGTGATTCTCTACTTTGTTCAATTAGGCTATTAATATCCCACCATGTTTTGAACTTCAAGTTTCGTAATGTAAAGGTCCACCCTTTTCTCATATGAATTTTTAAAATGATACTCTTTGCTACATGTAGGAGCATGCCAACATCAGCTGCTCTTGACGTTGTTGCCAAACATCTGAATTTGAAATTTTTTGAGGTATTCTTCTTTAATGATTTTCCTCCTCTGCTGCTGGTATTCAACCATCTAGGCATATAATATGGATTTTTGACCTTTTAATGCCAGGTTCCTACTGGCTGGAAGTTTTTTGGAAATTTGATGGATGCAGGAATGTGTTCAATTTGTGGAGAAGAAAGTTTTGGAACTGGTTAATACCTTCCATTTATTTTTATATGGTAAACATAAAACTCATCAGTTTTAAAATTGGTTGCAAGTTCTAAAGCTGTGTTAATGTCATTTGTGAACAGGCTCAGACCATATACGCGAGAAGGATGGAATTTGGGCAGTTTTGGCTTGGCTATCTATTCTGGCTTACAAAAATAAGGAAAGTCTCAATGGAGGAAAGCTTGTGAGTGTTGAAGATATAGTTCGCAATCACTGGGCTACCTATGGCCGCCACTACTATACTCGATATGACTATGAGGTCTCATCTTTTAATTCTATTAATTTGTTATTCACTTATTCTCAATCCTTTTCTGCGGTAGCATTAAATTCTTCAGATGTTTTGTTACCTTTTCAGTAGCTATTAGTTGTGGATTACCATCTAACCATCTAAATTTTCTTGAAGAATGTTGATGCAAGTGCAGCAAAGGAACTGATGGCTCACTTGGTTAAGCTGCAATCTTCCCTTGGTGAAGTTAATGAGTATGTTCTGTGCTACTTTGAATCCACTCTGCATCATACAAGTTTCTTCACTCAGCTATTTTTTTAGTATGATCTATTTGAACTTTGTGTTGCTATTTTTGCTTCTAAATACTGAGCATGTCTTATTTGAATATGTCATCATTTGGGTTATTCAATAATTGATAGTTCTATGGTGGGTAGGCTTTTGTATCCTGGGTGAGGGTTTTCTGCAATTTGATTCCACCCAGGGCTCTAGTTCTCTCTTTAATCCAAATTCTTTTTCTGTAAGAATTCACCAGCACCTCTGACAATTATTAGCTGTCCTTATTTTCTTCTTTTGATTAGTTTGATTTGAAACATCGATAACTGTCTGTCTTGTTTTTTCTCCCTCAAAGAATAATATCCATTGTTGGTGAAGTTAATGAAATTATACCCTGGTCGTGCTTTGTGCACATTGGATATTAGGTTGGTAAATAAATGGCATTTGATTTGCTTTAGATCTTAGGTCAATCTTATGAATATCTGAATCTCATGCACGCAGACAGACGTGATTTTATTTTGATGGAAGTTATGCTTCTATGTGGTACATTTGCTCCACTGTTTTATGTTATCATAGTAATTTTTTTACACAATTGTATCTTGCATTTAAACAGGATTGTGAAGGGGACAAGATCAGATGTAGCAAAGGTTGTTCATGGTGATGAATTTGAATACAAAGATCCAGTAGACGGTTCCATCTCAAGTCACCAGGGCATACGATATTTGTTTGAGGATGGCTCTCGACTGGTAAGCTGACTTCCCACTTTGTGAATTTAAGTTCTTCGGAGTTAGGCGTGATAAATTGGAGAAAGTAAAGACTGAAGTTAATTGGAATTACATTTTATTATGGTGTTATCAAGGGGGACATTGTGTAGTTGTGGGACAAGAGTAGTCTCAATTGTGGTATTTTTTAGTAGGTTTCTTGTTGAAATGATAATAATTCCAATTTTTATCCCTTTTTTCAATGTGGATGCAGATTTTTCGTCTCTCAGGAACTGGCTCAGAAGGCGCAACCATCCGTCTGTACATTGAGCAGTACGAGAAGGATTCTTCAAAAACAGGAAGAGATTCGCAAGAAGCACTTGCTCCTCTTGTAAGATATAAAAGCTGAAGCTGACTGTTTACCATTCCAGCTCATCAATTTAGCTGAATTTTGTGCGATGCCTTTGCAGGTTGAAGTTGCTCTGAAACTTTCCAAGATGCAGGAATTCACAGGCCGATCTGCACCAACTGTTATCACATAGATTCACACAAATTGAGAAGTATCACCTTGACGAATTACTCTCTGGTTTTATGAAACTTTTTTCTTTAAAGAAAAACAAATATCAGGCTTTTGAACGGTTTGTCCTTTAACAATGTATCCTACTGTCTTTCTACATTGTTACCAAAGTCTGAGAGTATAATGTGCCGTGAAAACAAAACTAGCGGATATAAATTTTTGGTGTGGAAAATAAAATAGATATCTCATTGCTGAGGCGAGCTTACAATCATTTCTTTTCTTTTGACAAAAGATTCA
This sequence comes from Mallotus repandus, assembly GCA_949671775.1. Classification (NCBI taxonomy): domain Eukaryota; kingdom Viridiplantae; phylum Streptophyta; class Magnoliopsida; order Malpighiales; family Euphorbiaceae; genus Mallotus; species Mallotus repandus. Next base: position 12,577 of record CATIWM010149225.1, read on the forward strand.
AATTCTAAATTCACCGTAATTTTCATGGAAGTCGGATAAAGAAAGGACATGTACTTGTCTATTTGAATACACGCACGTTCATGTGCCATGGATATGCCATGGAGATTTCAGATGTTAAATATGCATGCATCCTTAATTTGGCTTTAATTTAGTACTCTTTCAAGATTGATATAAGTAAATGTTAGGGAAAACTTTCATTTGTTTTTAATATTTGTTACTTATTCGCTGTTTTGAATTTTGATTGATTGCTGATGCATTCAGCCTTTTGAATATTTGTATCTTCTTGTGGTGTTGTTTCTTGTCTGTCCTAAGCTGTCCGTTCATGTCTATGCATTGGCTTTGATCAATAACCAAGAGTTCTTTCTTTATTATTATTAGGATAAATCCATTATGAAGCTCCTAAAATTTGGCACTTTATTCTATTAAAACCCTCAACTTTTATTGTGTTTCATTAAGCCTTTAATCTTTTATTTTTGTATAGATTAAGGACAAATTAAACTGAAATAGTGAACTTGTGAAATAAATTCTATTTATTCTATTAAAATTGTGACGTCAGTGGTAAGTTTTAATAATGAATTTGTCCTTAAAATTACTAATTGAAATATATAACCTTTATGGATATTTTTTCTTACACCTTATCTTCACATTTTTTTCTTTCATTCTTTATAAAACGTATCTCTAAATCTTTCATAACAACATATTTAATAACAACGAATCTGAATTGTTACACATTTTCATTACTTCAATCTAATTTGTCCTTAATTTATAAAATAAAAGATTATACAATAAAAGTTAAGGGATTCAATAGAATAAAATGTCAAAATTCAAAGGTCTGATACTGAGTTTATCCTTATTATTATTATTGGGTCAAAATGGCTTGCGTATCAATCTGGGGTCAATTTGTTTCTATGGTTACCAACAGTCAACGAAGTCAACACATCTGTAAGCACCCAATTTTGGGATGACTAGAGCATGGATGCGACAGAGGATCCGATGATGAAAATTGACTGTGAAATTAGATTTATTGGTTTTAAACTAAATTGTAAATTATTTTTAGAAAATATTATTTTTATTTTAATTATTATTATTATTAATTTTTTTTATATTTAAAATAGATTTTCAAAAGAAATTTAAATTTTTCAAAAAAAAAAAAAAAAAAGAGACAAAATGATGAATGGGCCGTTAGGCCCATTCATCAAAAATTTGTAGGGTTTTTTTTTCAATTCAAGTTTTTTTTTTATTTTTTTTATTTTTTTATTTTTTTATAACAGATTTCCGATCGGAAATACAGATTTTCGACCGGA
>CATIWM010149245.1:0-10334 GCA_949671775.1 Mallotus repandus
TTAGGTGGAGACGTAGGATTGTTGTTAAATCCGAACTCCTTAAATCTTTGTGTTCTTCATTCTTCCTTCCCAACATTCTTTCTATTTTTATTTAAATTTCAATTACTATCGATTTGAATTCGATTGCCTTATTCACCCCCCCTCTAAGGCGTTTTCATCATATCATCTATATAAACCTCTACTTCTTTGTGCATAATGTCATGAAATAATGCAGTTGTCGCTCTGTGGTAGGTTGCTCTTGCATTCTTTAACCCGAAGGGCATTACCTTGTAACAATATGTTCCCCACTCCATAATGAAAGTAGTTTTAATTTTATCCATAACTGCCATCATTATCTGGTTGTAACCTGAAAATCCATCTATGAAAGAATACATTGCACTTGATGCTGCACTATCAACCAATACATCAATATGAGGTAAAGGAAAGTCATCCTTGGGGCATGCTTTATTCAAGTCTCTGAAATCCACACACATTCGCACCTTACCATCTTTTTTAGGAATTGGCACTATGTTTGCCAACCATTGCGAATATTCAACTATATCAAGGAAATTGGCCTAGATTTGCTTAGCAATTTCCTCCCTTATCTTCTCTGTCCACTCTAGTCTTAACTTGTGAAGTTTCTGTTTAACCAGCTTGATATCTAGATAAGTCGAAATATGGTGCTCTGCAATTTCCCAATCTAGACTTGGCATGTCTTCGTTGGACCAAGCGAATACTATCTTTCTTTTTGTTAATATTCTCTTAAAATTTTCCTCTCTTTAGAAGTTATATTATGTGATATAGAAATGTTTTTTGGATTATCATTTGTGCCCACGTTAAATGAATTTAATCGAATAGAATTTATGTCTAACATGCACATATGATCAGTGTTAAAATGCATAGAACCATCAGGATAAACATCACATAAGTAAGCTAAACTAGAATTTATATCATTTACCACAGGAAAAATAGTGTTTTCTTCCTCATAAAGACCAGACATTATTACATCAGTTTCTTTATTAAAAACATCACTAAAACTATTACTAAATATAGTAGCTAAATCCTGTGGTAGCTCTTTGTTAGGTGGCAGACACAACAGCTCCTCGATTGCCATGGTCTCCATCTTCTCATCAACTTGTTGTATCACGTCTTCTTGGTTGTCTCGTATATGACTCTCAATAATCTGCTCTTTGAAAATATCGAACCCAGGGACATTTATTACAGTTGTACTAACAAGTTCTGTTGTACCCATATAGAATTTGCCTTTTCCTTCTTTAACAAAGCTTTCTTTGAAAGGTTGCACTTTCTCTGGAGCTTTCCCTTTGTTCTTTGATCCCTTCTTTGCTTTTTTGTTATTTGAGTCCTTCTCCGTATATCCTAATCCTTTAGTACCCTTCTGAGTTTTGACATCCGGTAGCTTTGGAATTCCTTGTTGGTTCTTCCCTAATCCCAATCCAGGTTGATATTACATCTTTTCCATCATCTTTGCAATTCTTGGATCCATTTCAATTCCATCAAATATTCCAGCCACTATGAAACCCGAAGGTGTAATCACCTGCTTCTGACTATCTAACATAGTTGTAACAACTTTACTCATACTTACGTCTATAGTCACCACTTCTCCTTTATAAGGGAATTTTATCTTCTGATGCACAGTTGAGGGTACTCCTCCAAGGACATGAAACCAAGGTCTACCCAATAACAAAGCATAGGACAATAAATTCCACCATTGATTCAACAGGAACCATTTTCACAAGGGTTTGGAATGTGCCTTCTACACTCCTTGTACTGTCATCATAAACTCTGATTATTAAGTTTGAATTTGTCAAGTCATCCACCTTCAGACCCAAGTTAGGTAGGATTTGCAATGGGCATACATTGATTGCAGAACCATCATCCACCATCACATAGTTGGTCCTTTTGCCTCTTATTTCAGCTGGGATAAACAGAGCTTTATTATGATTTCGCCCTTCCAAAGGTAAGTCCTCATCTGAGAATGTTATCACTCCATGTTTCTTCTCAGTTACCCTTGCTAGCATAGCCTCAGGTGTAGCAGCAGTTTCAATGCTCATTTTAGATAAGGCCTTGACAAGAGCTTTTCTATGACTACTAGAATGCATTAAAAGCTCCCAGATGCTTACATTTGCTTTAGCCCTTTTAAGTTATTTAAGGATTAAATCCTCTTCTTGTACTTCAGTTGTTTCTTTTTTATCTCTATCTTCTCTATCTATTACTTCGTCTATCTTTTTCTCAGCTGGCTTGTAACCTTTTCCACTTTTAATGACATGATTTACTTTAGTGGTATATGTCCACACATTGCACCCTGTATTTCTTTCCTCATCAGAATTGTACCAAATGTCAATAGTTCCTATAATTCGGTCCTTCTTTCCATCTTTCCATATCTCTATCATGCATGTTTCCTTCAAGAGTGATGACTTCTCACTTGTTGACTTATCATTCTCAAATTCATCTCCCCATCCTCCAGGCATAATTGACTCAATGGGAATGTTATAAGAAGGTAGTTTGGAATAAAACACCTTATAGTCAAATTTGCCTGAGGGCTATCCCAACAGATCTTCTACTTCTTTAAGGGCACTTAGAAGTTCAGGTTTGAGGTCCTCAAAAGAGTTTAGCACTTCTTTCTCACTAACTCATGAGTTAATTGTCATGGTTGATGTGGGTGGTACATTTCGGTAGTTTGGGAAAGGATTATTTTTGGTATTAGGGTTTTGGTTGGATTTTTCAAGATCAGTGATTTTTCCAGCATATATGAGATTTTTGATTTCATGTTTTAAGCGAATGCAGTTGTCTGTTGGATGTCCATTAACTTGGGGAATTTATAATAGTTATTTGGGTCATAACCCAAGACATTTGGGTTTGGTGGTTTAGAAAAAGTGAGGGGTCAAAGCAAACCCTTTTGAATTAGGTGCTCCAGGACTTTTAAGAGGGGTTGGTTAAAGTTTGAGAACCTTTTTGGTTGTTGAACTGCATATACTTCCATAACTCGGCTAGTGTTTCCTTATTGTGTGCCCCTAGTTTGGTAATTCCTTACTTCAGTTTTTTTTGTTACCTTCTTTTTTTCATTCTCAATCTCTTTAGCTTGTAGTCCATCATCATATAGGTCTACAAATGATTTGGGATTCATCATTTGCAACCTTTCCACCAAATTAGGAGACACATTTTGATCAATCATCCTAACTTAATCTTTTTCAGCCAGCTTATTTCTCATAAGTCTTGCCCTGTTCATAAACCTCGTGAGAAAATCAGAAAATGATTCATTTGGCTTTTGCTTGGTCAGTTCATAATCTCTGATAGACACTTCCAACTCGGTATTATGATCATTTTGCTTCAAAAAGGTAGTACATAACTTTTGCCAATCAGCCTTGACATACTTTTCTAGCCCATGATACCAATTCACAGCAATACCTTCTAGGGATAATATAAATAACCTTGTTACTACAGCCAATGAAGCTTTAGTGGTGCTCATAGTTGTTGTATATTGACTCAAATGAATTCTCGGGTCTCCAAAACAATTGAACTTCTACAGTTGGGGCATCTTGAACTTATCTGGCAATTTGTCACCTTCCATACATAGTATGTCATCAAAGTCAAATGAATATCCCATGCCTTGTCCTCTCATCAGTTCTTCCATCTTGGGCAACTTATGATTCAGTGCTTGTATCTGGTTGGACTCAAAATCTTGAACCAGCTCAAGTAATTTCTTCTTAGCTTTCTCTACCATGTAGTTCTCAACATCCTCAACTTTCATGTCCATAGCGGACACATTCCTAGCAGCATTCAAAGGTTGTTCCCCAACATTGTCAGTAGTAGGTAGATTCTTCCCAACAGGTGGAACAGTAGTAGCAGGTGCGGGTGGCATTAGTCCAACCAAAGCTTGTCTTAGTTCATCATCATTGCTCTCATGTCATCCATAAGTGCTCCTTTAATGTCTTCCAAGGTCCAATTTCCTCTTTGCTTCATTTCTCTTATCTACTGGTACAGGTGGTGCTTCTAAGTAAAGCGGGTTGATAGGACTTTTCATTAGTCTGGTTAGGATCTCTTTTGCGATTGATTGTAGACTTGAAGTAGCTCTCTCTAGTCTACCACCTTTTCATTTCCAAACACAGGATGACTCAGATAACTCTATGCTGGTTGCAAGATAAGGTGTTAGCGTGATGTCTTTCTACATGCGATGCATGTATGCATGATGCACGTGCTATACATCAAGTAACAAATCAAGTAATAAGTATCACATCAAGTATACAACATATATCCTTCCAACCTTATTTCTCCCACACACGAGTTCAATGGTGAGTCTCTTTTCTTTGGATTTTTTCTCTTGGCCTTAATATCAACAGGGGATATCAAGAATCAACGAGCACGCCAAATCTCTCAAAACAATAAAAGCATAGAAACAACATTTCTAGGTATAAAAGTTTAGCCTAACCTTTATTAGTCCAGATGGGCTTCTAAAGTATGGGCTTGGGCCTTTATAGATAGAAATACCTCATGGAAATATACACAAGCAATTTGGGTAGATCCTAGGGAAAGTTACTATGTCATTATATTAGCTGGGTTCATGAAAAGGTCAAGGTTCCCTTAGTAAGAATTAGGACAAAAGGGCCCGACATTCTTTGCAAACTTGATAAAAGACTACCTCCCTTTAAGACTTGGGTCACAAACTCTGGTCAGATGAGTCCAATAATCTCTCTTGAACCGAGTTAAGGCTAAAAATGATGGTTAGCCAATCTATAATCCCATGAAGCTAATGGAATCATGGAACCATAAACCAACGCCATCAGCTAATAGGGACATGCAAAAATCAATACAAGAATAAAATAATTCTGAAGAACACAAGTAGAATCAATATCTCCTATCCCGTAGACGGCGGGGTTTAGCATCCGTCCAAGTTTATTACAACCGCGACACTATTTGAGCTCAAGGCTCTAGAGAACACACACTACTATATCACAAAGACATAGTGTGGAGATGAGGAGTCGCCACCCAAGGTAATAACTGGGACAACTGATGAGAGGTGGCAACTCGATTCCCTAAAAGAAAGTTAGCACCACAGCCGGAAAGATTCTGGATACAGAATACCAACTTATTTCAGTCTTATGTTCATTTAAAATTACTTTATGAATTACTATCTTATCCTTTATTTACATTCAATTTCATATAAACCCTTATTTTAAACAATAAACTCCAAGGCAAACTAGTCATGAAAAAGTAAATAAACAATGCATTCATTTAAGCTCATAATCCTTTAAATTAGTCTAATCTACATTGATTTTAATTAGATGGGCTACATCTACATGTTTTAATTACAAGCAAGCCTAAAGACTAATGGACCTAATTCCTATTCAATTTTTAAATTAATGAGCCTAAGTTTATTGATTTTAATTCTAAAAAATGGGCCTAAATCTACAAATTATGAAAGGCTTAATTAGTGGGCCTAATTCTACATCTTTTAAATATAAAATGATCATAATTCTACAAATTATGAAAATTGCTTTAAATTAATGGGCTATGTCTAATTAATTTAATTAATCTAAGTGGGCCTATAGCTGAAATAACTAAATGAGCTTAAATTATCTCTAACCTAAAATCTAATTAATTATGGGCCTAAAATCCATTTTAATTAACCCTAAAAGCTAAATTAAAATATTAAACCAATTAAATGAATAGTGAATGTAGTTATTAAACCTAAAAAACCTAAAATTATGAGCTTAAACAAATAAAACAAAACAAAACACAATAATCATAAAAATTAACAAATCAAATTAAACCAAATTAAACACAAAAATAATTAAACAAACAACGAATTAAATCATATAAATCACAAAATAATATAAAAAGGTGAAAATAATAAACTAAACTATAAAGATAAACAAACCATAAAATAATGAACTAAATAAGCACAATAATTAAAGCATATAAATTATTAAAACAAACCCTAATTATCAAAGCATTCATAAAATTAAATTCTATCCCTAATTTAATTTCATGCAACCTAGATTAACTAAGGCCATCATTAATTTTAATTAAAATTTTTCCAAATAAACCTAATTTACTAATCAATTTTAAAACACAATAAAATCTAGGAGCTTTATTAAAAATCCCACTAATGGGGCTATTAAAAAAATTGTTAAATAAATAACATAAAAAACAAAACAAAAAAAAATAACCAAATAACATAAAAAAAACAATAAACAATAAAAATATATGAAAAAAGAAGACAAACTAGGTTGCTTTCCACGACTTCCATGGATTTTTATTTGGATTTGGTTTGATCTCCATGACTACTCCTCCATAACATCAAATCTCCCACGAAATCAAGGAATAAATAAAAAAATAAAACATAATAAAATAAATTAGAATAAATAATGAGAAGTAAAAGAATAAAATAAAAGCAAAATTAAAAGAAATAAAACAACAAAGAAGGGGATGAAGATGAATAAGATGTTGTTTGATTTCTCCTCAGAGATTTGATTGTTAATTCACCGTTTGGTTGCTTGAAATCAACTCCTTGAATTGATTTTCCTTCTCAAGTATTGCTTGCCTTTGAAAACTCAAAAGAAAAGAACAAGAATTTGGCTGTATAATTTCTAAAGCTTTCTTCCTTCTCCTAAAAAAACTTTCTCTTGTTGTGTGATTTTCAAAGCTAAAAAAGCATACCTCCTTTCTATGCTAAAACAATGCACTTAAATAGAGGACGTAAACCTAGAAATTTTAGGTTACGTGATTTATTCCTTCTGTGATTATGAAATCACAATAGGCAAAGTCCTTTCAAAATTAGGATACAAAATCCTTTTTAAATTCAATAAAATAGCAATAATATGTGATTATCACTAAACAGAACCATTATCAAACTCTAAATTTATTTCTAGATCAATTAAAATTAAGAAAAATTAATTTAAGAAATTAAAAATTGCTCAAAATGACACCAGAAACCCATTGGAAGTGTGCAATTTCGATCGGAATTGTACACTTCCGATCGGAATTCCATATCTCTGATTGAAAATGTATAATTTTGATCAGAATTATATATTTCAAATGAATAATATATAATTCCGGTAGGAATTATACAATTCCGATTGGAATTAATTGCACTTCGGTTCTGTTTTTGAATTTTCTGAATTTGAAAATTGACCCACAAAAGAAAGAAGATTTTTTCAATAAAGTCCTGAAAACTTGGCAATCAAGTCCTTGAGATTCAAGAATCAAAATTCGAGTATCGATTTCAATCAAATTTTCATCATTTGATCCTCGTTGCATCCATATTCCAATCATTCCAGAATTGGGTGCTTACAGGTGCACTTAAGGAAGAAAGATTTCCAAATCAAAGAAATTCTAAGCTAATGCCAATAGTTCCAAATCAAAGAAATTCTAAGCTAATTCTAAGAGGAGATGGACCTTTCAAAGTGCTACAATGCATCAATAACAAATGCCTATAAGCTAGAACTTCCAAGTGAGTATGGCAATATTGATATAACTTTTAATGTTAGTGACTTGTCTTTATTTGATTTAAGTTAGGAGGATGGAACTGATTCGAGGATGAATCCTCATAAAGAAAGGGGTGGAAGATGTGATCTCAAGCTCAAAACTAAGGTCCAATAATCCACAAGCAAGTTAAGATCAAACACAAGTTCAACTAGGCCTATTAACAAGGTGAAAAAAACCAAGAAGTTTTTATTAGCCATGTTAAGCTTCATTCAAGATGTTTGGAGAGCCCAAGAACATCCAAATTTCATCCAATTCAATGGGGGATCAAATGAGGCCTAAATAATCATGTTTTCCATGTTAAAATAAGCAAATTTAGAGGCTTAAGTTGTTGTCACTGTCGCAACCTACCCCTATAGTCGTAAAAGGCTTTAATAAACAATATAAATGAAGGTTAGCCTACTTTCACAATCATGGCAAAGTTTCATGGTTGCATCCCCTTCAATTTTTGAAGATTCCATGTTGAATTATTGACTAGGTCGGTTACAATTACACTAAATGCTTAGATAACCACTCCAAACATTTTGGCACCTATTTTAGACCCTTTCAATAAATAAATTACATAAAATAAGGCATCTTTGAACACCATACAACATCAAGTCTACATACATTGCTCAAATAGGAGTTAAAATGGTGTTAATGTCATTAGATTGAAGTAAATGTAATTTGGACTGTAATGATAGGTTAGTTGGGTTAAATTATCATATGTTTTAGTGTTTATAATTATAGTATAAGCTTGGTCTTGTATCTATATAAATAATACCTTATTCCATTGTAAAGCATGTTGCAATTGAGATAAATATATTAAATTTATTTTAGTAAGAAATTTTCTTTAAAGATATTTTATGAACTTTATGACTTATCAAAATTGTTGAGGTTTGTGGTGTCAAAATCCAAAATTATTGTGTTCTTCTTCATCTTTCAAACTTGTTTTTCTTTATTTATATTAAAAACCTCAAAGTCTATTAAGTCTTTCTATTGCAAGTTTATCATAACTCTTTAGTTATTAGCGTGCTTAAATAAAGGGCTGATGATCTTGTTCTATCTTGGTAAGAACTGAAATAGTTTTATTATTTCATTCTTGAATGATCCTATAACATAACTGTGGAAAGGAGATAAGTTCTAATCATCAAGTTTATCATAGTAGTAAAACTATTGGGAAGCTTGGGTTAAGAATCTATTGATTTGCATTATATTTTTTCCTACCAAAGTGATATGATCACCATCCAAGTCATCCTCACCATCATTGTATCATTGCACAATTGGTGATTGTCTCCTTTGTCTAAGCACTACTTGCATTTGCTTTAGGATGTCATCATGCCTCTCTATTATCTTAAATACCCTCTCAAATTATTGTTGCATAACTTGTAATACTCGGTGATTATTAGATGAAGAACTCGTATCTTTTCTTGATATGCTTAAACTTGTAAATTTGTGATAGATAATAAAGAATAAAGATAACACAACACTCCCTTATTTGTTTCGCTCAAAATTTAATACAATTCTCTTGTGTTTACGCTCAAATTTTGGCTTTTCTCTCTAATGTACTCATCGCATTTGCCCTTTACCTCTCTTATTTTCCTTTTGGGTTCTTAAATGAATAAAATTCTCCATCAAACCAAATTTAAGAATGTAGCATTTAATATAGTGAAAATGGATAGGTGTAAGCACCCAATTTCGGGATAACTAAGATATGGATGTGAAAGAGGACTCCGGTGATGAAAATTTGTCGCAAATAGGTCTCTAATATTTGAATTTCGGATCCCAAGGCTTGATTGCATTTTTATGAACTTAATTGAAAATTTTTCTTTATCTTTAGGGGTCTCTTTGTAATTAAATGTTAAAAAAATGGATTTCTGATTGGAAATCCAGAATTCCGATCGAAATTGTGTTTTATCGGAATTCCAAGGTGTTTGTGTTTTTTATTATCTTCTTATTTAGCCTTGTTTTTTAATTTTTATTTATTCTGGGCCCAAGCCCACGTGTAGATCTAACTCACTTAATGAATTGGCCTTTAAAATTAAATTTAGGTTTAATTAACTTCAAAATTAATTTAGGCCCATTAGGTTAATTTAGATTTTAGGGCCATTTTTTAGTTAAATAAAATTAACTTAGACTTAGTTCAGCCCATTAATAAAGCCTTCTTCATAATTTGTAGACTTATGATCATTTCATTTAATTAAAATTAATTAGAATTAAGCCCACTAATTTATTTCCTTTTCTTTTAAAATTTAATAGACTCAGGCCCATTTTTTAGAATTAAAATAAATAGATTTAGGCTCACCAATTATCAAAATGTAGGCCCATTTTTAGTCCCATTTCACTTGTAAATAAAATATGTAGATTTAGTTAACTTAAATTAAAATTAAATATAGCTTAGATTTAGGGACATTACGCTTTGAATGCATTTTTTTTATGCTTTTTCATGGATTGGTTGCCTTAGGGTTAGATGGATGTTTAATTAGGGTTTAATGAAATTGCATGTAATTAGGGAATAAGATAGTAATTCATAAAATAATTCTAAATGAACAAAAGACTAAAAGAAGTTGGTATTCCATATCTAGAACTCCTGGTTGTGGTGCTAGCTTGTATTAGAGAATCGAGTTACCATCACTTTCGATTTGTCCCAATTATTACCCTAGGTGGCAACTCCTCATCTCCACGCCATGTCTTTGTGATAGTGGTTAGTGTGTTCCCTAAAGCCCTGAGCTCAAACAATGTCACGGTTGCAATAAACTTGGGCACGCGCTAAACCCCGCCGTCTACAGTGGCGACTCCACTGGGGATAAGAGATACTGATTCTACTTGTGTTCTTTAGAATTATTTTATTAATTATTATTTTATTCTTGCAT
>CATIWM010149262.1:0-28446 GCA_949671775.1 Mallotus repandus
CAGCTCTAGGGTTAGTGCTTTGTGAAATCTCCAGGTTGCCCCTGACTAGTCAGTACTGAAATAAAAATTCGAATTCGTCCATCAGCACGGCGCACGGCCGTGTGCCTTTTTGGCACGGCCGTGTGACCTGATTCTCGTGAAGATTCACAGCATCCATATGACGACGCAAGTCGCACGGCCGTGTGCCTTTTCGGCACGGCTGTGCAAGTAGCTTTTTTCAGCATTACATCTCTTTGCACCATTCTGGACATTCTTGACTCCCATGCAACTTTCTCCATTGTCCTTTATTTCCTAAATGCATAAAAATCAATTAAAAATAAATGAAATAATACTAAAAACAAATAAACATGCAAATCATGCAAAAAGTGCCTAATTGAAGAAAAACTAAACAAAAGAATCATAAATGTAATTGAACTTACAACTAAACCTAATGCTTTGAGTGCTTAAAACAATGCATTTTTCACACTCATCAATCGGCTCTATGCAATCTAGTTTTGTCAAAGGGCAGTGTATATATGATAATATAGTTGTTGTTTAGGAAATTATCCACTCTATGAAAAAACAAAGTGGAAAAAAAGGAGATATGGTAGTCAAAGTGGATTTGGCGAAGGCTTACAATCATCTAAGCTGGGAATTTATACTTGAGACTCTTTTTGATGTGGGTCTGCCTCAAAGCTTCATAAACCTCATCATAAAGTGCATCACATATATTTCTATGCAAATTTCATGGAATAAAAAAATGTTAAATTCATTCAATCCAACGAGAGGAATTAGGCAAGGAGACCCCATGTCTCCTTATATCTTTGTTTTATGCATGGAAAAGTTAGCTCACGCCATAGATGAAGTTATGAATCAAAAAGATTGGAAGCCTCTTAGAGTTGGAAGGAATGGTCTGACCATCTCTCACATTTTCTTCGCAGACGATCTCATGCTTTTTGGGAAAGTTAATACGTCATATGCAGAATCCATTCAACAAGTTCTTGACCTTTTCTGTGAATTATTAGGCCATAGTATAAGTAAAGAAAAGACTTCTCTTTTCTTTTTAAAGAATAAGTACAGAAAGGAGGCTCTTATAGTAACTAGGATTCTAGGTTTTTAACTTTCCCAGAACTTTGGAAAATATCTTGGTGTCCTAGTAACACATGAAAGGATAATAAGAAACTCGTGTGGGTACATTATAGATAAAATACAAGGAAAAATGAAAATTTGGTGTCATTACATGCTTGCTAAATTAGTTTTAATATCTCTTCCAACCTATACCATGCAAATAGCAAAACTTCTAGTTGATATTTGGAACAAGATTGATAAAAACTATAGGGATTTCCTATGAGGATTGTCTGATTTGAAAAGAAGAACTTGTATGGTACCTTAGAATGTGGTATACCAACCTAAAGAAAGGGATGGCCTTGGTTTTAAATATACCAGGTTGTATAATAAGGCCATGCTCATGAAACTGGCCTAGTGTGCTGTTGTGAACCAATATGACCTTTGGTCAATGATTATTTGAGCTAAGCATATTAAATTCTTTAACCATTTTAGGGATATTGGAAATAAATCTTCATCAACAACTTAGAGAGGCATAAAGTCAGTTTGGGATAAGGTAAGGGAAGGCACGGGTTGGAGTCAAGGTAATGGTAAATTAGTTCTCTTTTAGCTTGACAGTTAGGTTGATATAGATAGACCTCTAATCAAATACACAATTTTTTTGATATCGCAAGAAATTCTTTGGTATAAAGTTTATGACTTCATTAATAATTTAAGCAATTGGAAGTGGGCTTCCTTTCAAGAAATGCTTCCTACGAGGGTATAATTAGAATAATAACAATCATGTCGCCTCATCATAAAGTAGGTGATGACTCTTCCTATTGGCGACTCTCAACAAGTGGGTTATTTACTATTAAATCGGTATACTCCATGTTATAATATAACAACTTGGAGGTTATGGATATGAAATAGAGTCGCATATAGAAATGGGAGGGTCCTGAATGGATCAGATACTTTTTTTGGCTTTGCTTGCATAGTGCACTATTAACTAATGCTGAAAGGTAGAGACGCCATCTGACTAGTGACCTAAGCTATAGTAGATTTGGTACTAGAGAGGAATCTATTATCCATGTGCTTCGAGACTGTAAGTACGCTGAGGATATATGGATGAAACTGGTCCCTACAGCGGTGGTGGTGGATTTATTTATATTGTTTGAGGATAAGTGGCTACTAGCTAACCTTCAGAATGAGATGTTAATAACTTCTACGTCAGACTAGAATATAGTGTTTGGCACAACATGCTAGAATCAACGGACTATAAGGAATAATATGCTTTTTAACCATAACTATATTGTCCCTCTCAATCTTAGTGCATGCATTCGAGCGTAGATTCAATCCTTCAGGATGGCTAAGTTGGCTCTAGAGCAATCTCTTAGTTCTCAGGTGACTCAAAATGTAAAGATGATAAGCTGGAATCTACCAATAAGTGAATGGCTAAAACTCCATGCCGATAAAGCGAGGTTTACTGTAGAAGGTAATGCTAGGGCCGATGTTCTTCTTCGCAATGCTGATGAAAATTGGGTTTCAAGATTTATGGCTAACCTTGAATTCTATGGAGTTCTTGCTTCAGAGCCTTAGGGTATGATTCACAACTTGTGTTTAGTGTGGGATATGGGCATAAGAAGACTCATTCTTGAACTGGATAGTAAATGTCTATTTGATATACTCTTGAATAATTCAAAAAGTAATCTTAGGAACCTAGCTCTTGTCCAAGAAATTAGAAGATTACTTCAAAGGAGCTGGGAGGTTAAGGTTGTGCAAGTTCTTCATGAGGAAAACTAGTGTGCATATCATCCTGGAAAAATGGCATCTAAAAGTTATATTAGAGTCCAATATCTCCAAGAAACTCTCTCAAGTATTCGTCAGCTACTGTTCCAAGATAGAGTGGGAGTAGCTTTCTCACGGTTATGTTAATCTAGCTTTTCAACTCCTTTCTAACACAAAAAAAAGAGTAATGTTAGGATTAGACCTTTTCTCCGCTAATTGGTATGTAAAAATATTGAAATGCCCTTAAAATAATAAAGGACAAAAATGCCCTCTAGAACATATAATTCTTAACTCAATAGTTTTTCTCACATCACTTTATGTTATCAATTTCTCAATTATCTGAAAATTGAAGTGCACATCATCATGTTACATTATTAATTAAAGCCAAAGTAATTGAAGGTATGTAAAATATTTATTCCTTTTTCCTTTTTTAGTCATTAAAACTAATGATTCCCTTTTTAAAATGTATGGTTTGTTTAATTGATTTGTTATTTAATAATTGTTTGGATGGACATTGATTTTTAATTTATTGATCAAATGTAATTTTAGGGGTCTTTTTTATGGCGTTTGATTTGCCTATTTAAAGTTATAAGATTTTCAAAATTTCATGTTGAATACTATTATAATACATTTGCATTATTAATTGGGCTAAGATGTCAATAGTAACTTGAATTTGCATCATTATAATTCATAGAAATATTTTGTAAAATTAAGTTTAGGTTTCGATTTTAAAATTTTTCTTTCCTAATACTTGTCATAAGACTTATGGAAGATACTGTTGATAAATTTTAAGAATAAATACCAAAATCTTTTTAAAGGATGATTTTGGGTTGTAGTGCAACTCATGGGTATGAGTTTTGGAAAGTAATGAAGAGAATTAAAAATTAATCCTTAAATAGGAAAAAGTGTAGTGCTTCACTTTGTTTGAAAACTATATCAATGCTTTAATAGAAAATTAAACGAGATATGAAAGTGTTTTATGCTGGAGTAAAGGAGAATCAAGAAGAATAAGAGAATCAAGATGAATTGAGGAAGATAAACTAAGGAAAGATGAATTGAAAGAAAGTAATATTTTTATTATGTTATAAAACTTGTAACAAGTGATATCACATATATTTAATAAACGATAACTTTGGTATTCTAAGAAATGATTTTATTTTGACTAATTTATTTTAATTTACTAACTCTATTTTTCCACTAGACCATAACATAACTCTTTGACTATTAAAAAAAATCATAATTGAGAAAGGTAAAAATTTGATTTTGAAATAAAACGGAGGTAAGTGTTAATTAGGTCAAATTTCTAAGGGAAAAATATAATTTACTTTTTCTAGATTATGTCCAAATGAAAAGATTTTTAGTTGAACCTAAACTTAAATCCACACAATTAGATCATGACATCTACTATTCCATTATTAAAGTCCTCTAGATATCACATTACTAATTTCAAAATTCTTCATGTATCATAGTGTCAAATTCATATATAAACATTGGTTGGGTATGATGTATGTAATATATATATATATATATTTAAGTTGAATTTTAATGAGTTTTATGTTAATTTTAGGCTAATAATATTTATTTTTAAAGAATTTAAGTTAGTTAGGACTAAATTTTGGTTTAGAGTTTTAATTAAGATTTTTAATATTATTAGTATAATTTTAGTTTGACTAGGAGTATTTTTAGTTTTAATTATTTTTCCTCTTTTTATAGGTAATTTTAATGAAGAATTTCTTAAAATAAAGACAAAATTGAGCATGTCATGATATGGGTGTGTCGCAACCCGTGTCATTTACTGGATCTTTTAGAAGTCAGAAGCACACCCTGTAGCACGGGCATTCTATGGCCCATGTCCCTTTTTGCCTAACTTGAAGAATTGAAAAAATATTGATACGGCTTGAAGCACAACCATGTGCCTCTATGAATAAAAGTTTGAAAGAAGTATGATTGTGTTATATGCTGTGTCAGATGGATAGAAGTTAAGCACGGTCATGTCATGGGCTGTGCTGAGCATGAAAAGTTTTCTCCATGGATTTGGATTGAGCAATTCTCAAGGGATAAGGACTCCATCATGCAATGCCTATATAAGGAGGGATATTAGGAGTATTATGAGATATAACAAACACTTTGAAGATAAAAAAAAATAAGGAGTTTAAGGAGCAAGACAAGAATTTAAGATTCAAGTGCATCCATTCCAAACGAGTTTTTCTTATCTTTTTTCTTCATTCACTTATTTATTTAATTTATACTTAATCTTTATGTGTACCATTAAAGCCATATGTGGCTAAGTTTTTTTTTAAGGTTTGAAATTGGATTAGCTTTATAGGTTCTGATTGAACATATTTTTAGTTATTATATTGATTTTTAGTTAATTCTACGAGTTGTGATTATTTCTTGCTTTCATATTAGATATGTTTGTTTGCATGTCTGTGGGTAAATTAACCAATGGAAGATATGTGATTTGCTAGCTTAAAACTTATAAGACTTCGATCACTTGACTATAGAAGTAGGCGAGCTCTTCGGGGATAAAATAATTGTTAACTTAAGGAGTTTTTATTAACCTTTGACCATGTGAGTAAGTTAGATTTTTTATCTTAATATTCTTAACTAAACTCAAGAGAGACATTAAGTAATTTAGAACAATTACACTTAACTGAGATCAAAGAAAATAATAACTGAATTATTCATGATCAATCTAAATACTAAAACAATTTCTAAGCTCTAAGTTTCAATTCATTGGTTTTATTTTAAGCTTTAGTTTTTTACACTTACATAATTAGTTTATTCATTAAATTTTCTATTTAATTTTATTTGCTAGCAGAGAAAATAAGTAAAAACGTTAGTAATCAATATTTAATCCTCGTGGGAATAATATCTTTTTTTGCTGCAATTCTATGAGTTGTGATTATTTGTTGCTTTTATATTGGATCCATTTGAGTACATATTTATGGGTAAATTAACCAACAGAAAGGTGATTTTCTAACTTAAAACTCATAGGACTTAGATCACTTGACCATGAAAATAGGCGAACTCTTCAAGGATAAAATAATTGTTAAGGAACTTAAGGAGTTTTGATTAACCTTTAACCATATGAGTAAATTAGATTTTAATCTTAATATTCTTAACTAAACTCAGGAGAGATGTTAAGTAATTTAGAACAATTACCTTTAACTTAGATTAAAAAT
Source organism: Mallotus repandus (assembly GCA_949671775.1). Lineage (NCBI taxonomy): Eukaryota > Viridiplantae > Streptophyta > Magnoliopsida > Malpighiales > Euphorbiaceae > Mallotus > Mallotus repandus. The sequence goes on from CATIWM010149262.1 coordinate 5,997, forward strand.
AATAATAACTAAATTGTTCATGATCGAGCTATAATAATAAAAAAAATTCCAAGCTCTAAGTTTTAATTAATTATTTTTTAAAGTTTTAGTTGTTTACATTTACATAATTAGTTTCTTCATTAAATTATCTATTTAATTGTATTTGCTAGTTAATAAAATAAGTAAAAACATTAGTAATCAATATTCAATCCTCGTGAGAATGATATTTTTTTATGCTACAATTCACGATCCGTGCACTTACGGGTTTTAAGCACAACGGCAGATCACATTATCAATTTCATGTATTTAAAGTTCTATACAATGTTAAATTTATTATCTTGAAATCTCCTTAGCATTATATCATCATGTTCATTATTCATAAGTTTGCAATATATTACATGTATCAAATGCACTACATCATAAGTATAAAGTCTTTATTAGACGAAGAGACTACAGTTAAATGCCGATTTGCTATGACATTGATGCAATAGTTACCTAGACGATAGCCATAAAGCCTATTGGAGTTCCCTCTCATATGTCAGTGGTCAGAGAGAACGACACAGATAGTGCTTATACCATTAGAGTTTATCATAAGATTGTCATGGATTTACAGGTCACCTTCCCCTTGACTAAAGGATGGTTGTTGGAGGACCATACCTTTTTATCCTTTTTTTGTTTCACTTGTAACCCTTAGATGACTACATATATGTTTTTTATATGTTGGGTTACCATAGGACTCCTAGACAGGAGTAGTACAAGTAAGATATAATGCATTATCTTTGGTGTATATTTGTATATATTTACATTGTATCATAAACTTCCAATTTTTTTTTTATTAGCATATGTATATAAATATTTTAATAAGATCTTTTAAGTTGAAAATCTTGCCATCTCTCTTTATTTAGTTCATGGTGGATGAATTCTTTTTTAAAAAAATGAAATGATATAGAAAAAAAACAGCAATCACATATATTGGTAGCTACAATTAAAGGTAACTATTTAAGTATAAGAGTATTTTAAAAAACTTTTCTAGTTGTTGCTGTGGTTTAATATGCATACTCAACCTGATTTGTACACTTACTAGATGTGTTAGAGTGGTGAGTAATCTAATAAGAGTATTGGTGAGTTTGGATATCACAAGACCTATAAGAAATTATAATTAATTTTATGCATTTGAGTTCAAAAATATTACATAGCTTGATAAAAGTCTCAATGAAAATTATCCTTAAACATAAATGTAGTATTCCAACCAAAGTATATGCCCAATCAAAATATTAAAAAAATTTAACCTAAAATCAAAAGTGTTTGATTATATCCAAAAAGAATATGAGATTATGAATGTCTATGTCTAAAAAAAAATTATGTTTTTTATGTCCTCCACTTAAAACATGTTCACACCTGTAAATAGAACACCAACTTTCAAAGTCAAAAATATTCTATAATAGTGAACTAAACTTGAAGATCACAACAGTAAACTAGCCAAACAACATATTTTGTGCAATGATATATAACACAATTCCTAATAATTAATTGCATATCTAACTCTTGGTAAACACAATCAACTTATATGTAATGTAAAGAAGCAAATTGAAATGATTGATAAATTTGACATTTGAGTGAAAAAGAGAATACGAAGAGACCATAAGCAAGGACCAAATAATGGAAATGTAAAATGTTGAGGTAACTGAGATAGCATTAGAAAAATAATTTCATTTTTCAAATTTAATTAGCAAATACCTAGGAAGAAATTAATGAACATGCTACTTTGGAAGATTGGTTAAAAATAAACAATATTGTTGCACCCAGTCAAATTCCAATCTTAAAATAATCGATTTTGGAAAATTGATTAAAAAGAAAAACAAAGAATCAAAGAGAAGTCAAGATTAATCAAAACTATTAGCTAAACTTGAACTGTGGGTACAGAGAGGATACCAATATATTTATACGTGTGGCCAAGCCAGGTGCATATAGGCAAGCAATAACCTTCATTTAAGAAGTAGATTTTCATAAAAACTTCAAACAAAATAAATGACAAATTTAAGCATTCCAAAACCTTAAACAAAAATTGAGTCTTATAAATAGTCATTCTTTTTATTTTGTAACAAAAAAATCCTTTGTCAATAATAAATTATGATGAGGTAAATAATAAAGCCATCAATCTTGAGATAGAAATTGTGCATTTACTCTTAAAATTTAATAACTAGTTAGCTATCAAGTTTCAAAGTAATATATTAGTTGTAATCGGATGATTGGCTTCATCTTATGCAAAAGGTGCCCACTTTCTGAAAAAAGAGACAGTGGTGCGACCATTCTTTAATTCATTATTACCAAATTAATCTATTAGTAAATCAAACCTAAGAAGCTAATATATTTTGGCATTTTTATATGTCAAGCCCAAATTTAATTTTGTAATCATTAACAAGAACAACAATAACCAAAAGAGGTAAAAGGAAAATCGAAACCAAATGATATGACTATGCATGTCTAATCTGTAGAAGGTTCATGCTACCCTACCCTACAAGTTCAATTAAGGGTGAAGCAAATATGAGTTAATTAACTACATAAATGCACATTAGTATCCTAAACACATCATAACTAGCACATCCTTGTAGTTTAGGTAATTAAGGTAAACAAACAACCCTTGCATCACATTAAGCTGATAATAAAATGTAGTATTAACCATTTCATTAGCTTTTTTGCTTCTACACTTATTAACCAATTATTTGTTCCACAATATCATGTGACTAGCAGCAATAATAAATTAAATTAAAACATTAGCCACCATTGACCTTCAACTTTAAGGCTTAAAAAAATTTAGAATTGTTTTAATTTGACAGCATTCACAATTCACAAGGACATAAACAAAATGAAATAGCAACTAGAAAGAGCAACAAAAATATTTCACATATGTTATAGTGAAAAGTAGTGAAATAATCCACATGATAGAGAGGTTCCTACAAATAGTTTAACTCCTAGTCGACCAATTTGAGCTAGCGTAAAAATTGAAAATAAAACAAATAAGCCATATAGATATAGGAGTTTCATGTAAATGAGCTTCTAGGTAGCTTTATCATAGATTTTAAATTTGACATGAGTTTTGGACAAACATCACTACTTCTTTCGATTCAACTAAAAAAAAGAAAGTAAAGCATATGAAATATTATACTTAGGTAAATTTAAAAAAAAGTGTATGAGAGAAAAAAAAAAAAAGTAGCATTCAATTCTTTTATAATTCTTGAGGCAAAGGAAACTTACATCTTTTTTCAAGCACTCAAAAAAATTTTCTTTCTAGAGATGATGAAGAGAAGAGAGCAACAGAACAAGAAACATAATTTTTTTTGCATTATACATCCACAGCCACCTATACTTATATGAATTTGTCACTTTACCCCTTGTACTTCCAATTTTCCCAAATTAACACCTCAACTTAAATAGCCTATTATATAAACACCTATACTTGTATAATTTTGCCTTTTTACCACCCCCCCCCCACCTCTCATACTTGCATGAATTTGCTGCTTTACCACTATGTGTATGCTAATGTGTTATCCCACATGTCTTGCCAACAGTCCAAATAAGTATTTCTATAATAGCTACAAATAAGTTGAGGTGTTAATTTGACAAAACTGGAAGTACATGGGACAAAGTGGCAAATTCATACAAATACAGGTGGCTGCAAATATAATATACCATTTTGGAAAAAAATTTCTTTTTGTTTTCTTTTTTGGTCAATTTTTATGTCCCACATGGGTGGCTCACTATATTTTAGACAATTGATACCATAAAATATAATTTTAGCGATAATCATTAAAAGTCATCATAAATTATTTTATCTTATAACTGTTAAATAAAAATTTGGTCACTAATAACACACTTACAAGGATAAATTTTTATGTGGTCGCTAAAAGTTAGTTGTTGAAAGCCTTATTTCTTATAGTGAAATTGTGCCAAGTTCGAGGGCCTGCGAGTTTATTAAGCCAAAATATTATTCAACAACAAAATTTAGAAATTCAAAAGTTCAAGTATTTTAATTTGAGCTTTCATCTTTTAAATTTTTCAAGTATTATGGCCTCTGCTACTTCACACAATACCATTCCACTATGAACACTAACACCTTCTAATGGTCAATCAAACAACTCTTTTAACACTTTTGTTTTTGTGATAAATCCTTACTTAATGATAATTTTTCAAATATTTTTATCTCATTTTATTAACTTCTCAAATTCTTTTCTCAAATCACCATTGAAGTTTACACTAGAGAAAATAATTGAATAATCTTAGCCAAAGCACATTATTAGCTGCCATTTGCACCTCCCATCATTATTTGCTCATATTGTTAGTAATTATACCAATTTGTGCTTATTAGTGCATCCTTGCTTCATTAGAATTTTGATCTTTAGTTAAAGACTTTAAAATTTCCTTGTTGCATCAAATGGCCCTCTTAATCCTAGCTATCCGTGTTGAAATCTTATAAAAGAGTGACTAATAATCAAATTTTTAGTAAGGTAAGTACTCTTTCACTATTTTTTTTTTTTTTGTCACTACTTAGGAATCCAAATTCTATGAATAAGAGCCTTTATCATACTTTACACGTACTTTTGCAAAAGGGGTTATTGAATTTGTTAATTTACCCTTATAACCCTTAGTGTGGTCGCTTTTATTCTCACTTTATAAAAAGGCATCTCTAATATCACACATTCTAGATTGAGTAATAAGATTGGTAACAAAAAAACATTGGTAAGGCAGCATTAGTATATCGTTGGAATGACCATCTTGAACTATCTTGTTGAAACTAACATTTTATTTTCTCTTGTATAGTTGTGTATATCTCTTCTTAACAATGGTCTGTGAGTTATATGAATCATCAACTTATAAAAGTTTTTGGAGGACTACCCCCCCCCCACACACACACACACACACCTACATTTTATTTGTTTGAGTTCATATTTCATTTGTAACTAAATTTATATGATTTATAGAAAAATCAAAAAATGTGATATTATTACATGAACTTCCAACAACCTTACCTATTAGAAATTCTTTCATCTCTAGAAAAGTATATAGAATCTTCTTCGTCATTTGCATTATGCGGTTTTTAAGGAGTTAAATCTCATTTAGCATGTTTCATGTATTTAATATATTCATACCACATTACAACATCGACTGTTTCCAGATTTTGAACCTTGGTAAGGTATTTTTAATCAAACATCTTTCACTTTTGATTGTGGCTCAATAGGATGTGTTTCGCCAGGCTTGGCAATTATTTCTTGACTCTTTAAAAAAAATCATTGAGCGTGCCAAAGGCATTAAAACCTCAATTAATGAATGCACTTTTTTTACTTTTAAACTAAGAATTTTACAAGTTAAAAGAGACGAAAATACCTCTGGGTTCCTAAACTCCTTTCAACAATTTAATTAGATTCTATTAAAGGTTGTAATGATGTAAATCGATTGTAAAACTGAAAGCTTGATTGTAAAGATAAAGCTTAATGATTAAACCAACAACAAATTGAATGTAAAGTAAAGGGAATTGAAAGATAACAAATTTACATTAGTTGAAATAAAAACAAGCTTGATGAAAAGGAAAAAAAAAGTAAAGCTACAAATGAAAATTGCAAATTGAAAAGAAATTGATAAATGTTAGAATTGTTGAAAATGTAGAGACTGATTGTTCAAATTGTTGATGTGTTGATTGGTCGAGGCCTTATGTCTTCAAGCTACTTCCTTTTTAATCTATATAAATATATAAAAACTAAGTGCAAGAATTGTGCCAGGTCATGGTATTAGTGTCATGTAGTGCTATGTGGCACTTTCTATGATTTGTAGGTGTTCTTCATTGTGGTTGCATTATGATGATGTTGGGTTCTTTTAATTGTCTGCGTATTTAATTTATTTCAGTTACATAAGTTACATTTGGTGGAAAATGGAGGGTCTTTAAAAGCTTTGAAGGAGGAAAGGTATGAAAAATAGTAGAGCAATAGTTGCAACATCGTATCATCTGTACCAAGCAGTGCTGTTGAAAGTGAGAGGCAATGGAGAGCACAATTTTTGTAGTGAAGGCAGAGATTTAAAGACAGATGTATGTAATTCAGTAGGGGGATTTGTTCTTTGATAGAATATTCCTTCATTAGCCACTTATTTTGTATCGGTTTCAACTTCTAAATTCTTACTCAAGTTAAACCACTTATAGATTCTAAGTGCATCTTGAAATTGAGTGTTGTAATATCATTGTCATTAGTGTTGTTCATTTGTGTTTATGTTTTGATATAGGGTGGTTTTAATTTTGTGTTAATACATTATTTAAGTTTGTAAAGTTAAAAGCGTTGGAGAGAATTTGTTTAAGTGTTATGTAATAAAAAACTGACATCAAATGTTGATAAAAATCTAATATGGTTGTTGATAATAAACTGAAGTGTTATAGGTGATGATTTTGTGGATTATGACCATTTGAAGTATGAAGAAAATAAAGTTATAGAAAGACTTGAGCATTGTATGCAGACATGTTTCCTGTGTAAGAAATAGAACAAATTTATAGACAACAATCATCATATAAGATCGAAATCGCTCATAATAGGACATACATGCTTCTGTGAAGGTAACAGCATCGTGGTCAAGGTTTGTGTTGCATCGAGAAGGGTAAAGAAGCATAGTATCATACGTTGGACTTTTTTATTTTACATGCAAATATTAAAAACTGATGACTTTAATTTCTGGCTTATAACAGAGGTGAAATGCAGAGTTCAGGTTATTTTACGTATGAACATGATCATTTAAGAGTTTTGAGATATTTAGCTTCCAAAAAAGCGAGATGGCAAAGGAAAGTTCTAATGAAAAAGAAAAGGGGTATATATCATGTAGCAAAGAGTAATCAAGTGATTTTTGGAAAATCCAAAATGGAGATGAATCAAATTCTGGATGCGAAGTCAAGGTTTTTTTTTTTTTGCATGCTCGTTTGTTATGTTATTTGACTTAGAAATTTGTAATTATTCTTAAGAAAAAATATTAAATATATGTTCCACCATCTCTTCCTATTGCCTCTCTTTAATTTCTTCATTCTTTTTAATTTTCTATTACATGGTTTTCACTTTACTTCAGTTTCTTTTCTCTTCTCCTTCCTTAAAAAGTCAATTTCATTGCAATTGCAGCCTCTCCCTCTACAACTTCCTTTATTTTCTTCCATTTCTCCTCTTTTTCGATTCCTTTTCTCCATTTCCCTTCAATTTCAGTTTTTTTACTCTTCTTATTCCTGAAAGACCAATTTTAGCAATTTCAGAAATAACCTTTTAGATTCCTTTCAAAACTTGGATTTGATGCTTTGGTGCCTAAAATTTTGAATTATATGGAGCTCGATTAAAACTTGCATTTCTTTACAAGGGGTGATCCTATGATCCCATCAGTACCTTCTAATGTTGGTCTTGAGAAAGTTTTAGAGAAGTATGGCATGAAATTCATAATTTTTCACCAAAATTAATTCATAATTCATAATTTATTTTTTTCATTGTTTTCAATTGAATAGTTATTTGGGTGTGTCATTTTATTTTTAAAATATTTAATTTATTAATAATTGTTGTGCAACTGAATATTACATTCATCCATTTGTTTATCAATGGTTGATCTAATGACTTTATTGCTTTGTAGTAATTGAAAATTAATATTGTAATCTATCAGCTGAAATCCTGTAATTACTCTCCTTTGTCCTGTAATTTTCACATGTGCATTATTTTATATTGCAATGCTGAGCACAAATGTGTTGTATGGTAAATGTGGTTTTATGGCCTTTTTGCTTTTCGAGATTGCAGTGTCCTATTAATTTTTATTGATAACAGAATTTGTAGACCAACATTTTAATTAACTCGGCCAAATAAATTTTTTTTTATTTTAAAAAAATAGATTTTAAGATTTTGTTTAATCTAACTAATAATTGCAATGTCATGACCGATCAATTAGTATTGTTTAATAAAAGATGAAACATTTTAATTATTTGTCGATTTTTTCATATTAAAAGAGAAGAAGTGACTTAATAGAAATTTTAAATTTTTTTTATAAGTTGAAACACAATATATAATTTCTTTTTCAATTGTATTGCAACACAATATATAATTTCTTTTTCAATTGTATCTTTTAATTTTCTTAGAAATCAAAATATTTTTACATAATATTTTTTATTTATATTTTTATATTATCCGTGCATTGCGGGGGCTTATGTCTAGTATTGTTTAATAGAGAAATAACAATTATCCATTTAGTCACTTCCTCACTTCAACGTTTTGTAACTTTAAAAAAAAAAACAACAACAACATTTGCAACTCCACCAGTTAGCTATTTTGCAGGGCCATTGTTCTTTTAGTTGCTAACTTATATTTTGCGGTTATCAAATACTTAGAGTGTGTTTAGTATAAATGAATTCTACAAAATTTTGTGGAATTTATTTGCAATTCCAAATGATATGTGTTTGATTTAAATCAACACATTGTAGAATTCATTTGCAATTCAAACTTTTAAATTTGTGAAATTGATTATAACTATATTAAATTTTAAAAAAAATGGTTGAAATTTTCAAATGAATTTCATAATTTTCAAGTTTATATTTCTAAATGACTAAAATAACTCTCATTATCTTTATTTTTAAAAATAGTTTTCGATTTAAGAGAGTATTTTTTGACTAAAATTAAAAATTAATTTAATTTTTAGATTTTATACCAAATACAATATAATAAAATATGAAATTCATTTGAAATTAATTCTATAAATTATTCATTCGAACAAAGCATATTTTATTAATAAAAAATTCATTTGAAAATAAATTCTATTCAAAATTTATTTTGAAAATAAAATAAATTTTTTTTTGGAATTGAATCCAACATAATGTTACTAAGATAGACCAGAATTACTTTATGAACTTGAACTTTTCTTTTGATTCTGCTGGTTCATTTTTAATTTGGATAAAAACAGTTATAAATTAATGTTTCATTACAATGAACAATATTTTTGCATATATTAAAAAAGAACAAAGAAGAAAGGAAAGTAATTTTAGTATCACATCGCATTGCTCCTACACCTATTAAATGCAGCCAATTAGACATTAAAATGATAGAACCCCAAACTATAGTTTAGGACAATAGCGAGGTGACCTATAAAGATGTAGACTAATTAATGACATCAAGACCAAAAATTTGACAATTTAATGTTAAGAATGTTACTCTACTCTTCTTCATTGTCCAACTACCATTGCAATTTGCAAGGCCTCAGTTACACATGTATCTGTGATCCTCTCGTATTTCCACGAAATAAAAGTTTCCTTCATTTGCAAAAAGGAAAAGGAAAAAAAAAAGGAAGGAAAAATGTTAGTTTACTCATTTGTTATAAGTGTAGTTATAAAATCGAGATTCAAATTGAAAATTAAAATTTTTAATTTGTAAATTCAGAATCAATTTGAATCATAAGATTTAATGTATATTAATAATATTAATTAAAATTATATATTTTATGTAAAAAATAAATTTCATAGAAGGTACTACTTAATTTTAATACATATTATTTAATAATTATTATTATTATTGAAAAATTTTAATAATATAAATAATAGAATATACATCGATTTTATATATATATCTTTGAGTAAAAAAGAAAATCAAATATAAAAGTTAATACTATGAATATACTTATAGTTCTTTTACCCCATAAAAACTACTTGAAAGTTAAAACAAATATCTACTTTAAAAGAAACAAATCAATGAATGGAAGAAAAAAAACTTAAATCGGCATTGCTAGTCTTTCAAATTAAAAGAATAAATAAAATTATAATTTATAAAGTTAATTAAATTAGTCAGCTTCATTAAGATCAAGAAACAAAAGTAAAAAAGGAATTCCATCTTCTAATTGTATAATTTCTTAAATAAGATATTCAATAAATAAGAATTTGTAAGAATTGTAAATTCATGTTGATGCTTATGATTCATCATTGAATCATATAATTCAGTGTAAATTCTTATACTTTTTTTATTTGCCCATAGATTTGCATCGAATTCATAATGAATCAACTCGAATCATAAGATTCAAATCGTGAATCGTAAGATTCTACCAATAGTAATTATAAATAAAATTTCTTGAAGTCCTTTTTTTTTTTTGGAAACGAGGAAAAAATCCTCTTTTTTTTTCTTGAAGATGACTCTTTATTTTATGGAATTGTAAATATGACTTAATTAGTTAAATATGCACACGTGCACACATATATAAGGGATTTTTTTTAAAGAGTAGAGAATAAAAGGGCTTTTTTTTATTTATCTTCTTATTTTTGAAGAATATATAAAGAATTTTTTTAAAATGAGATTTCATAAGAATTTGGAACAAAGAAAAAGTTGCAGGGTTTTTCTAGACGAAGTTGTAAAATCAAATTAAGTTGCTTGATTTAACACACATGTAAATATAATAGAAAAGGTTATTTTCTGTTTGTTTCACTAGAAATAATTATCTTTATACATGTTTAGAAAGAATCATGCAATTCCAAATGTCTCCTAATTTGATAAACAAGAAGAACCTTTCTGAATTATGGAGACAATAAAGTCAAAATTCTATCGTGTAACTATGCTCAATAAATTGTAACTTGAAGAAGAGGAAAAGGGAACTTTGCAGGAACAATGTTTTAGGACTAGAAATAGAATATTGGTCATCTAGATTAATGTATAAAGACTGTTAATTAGGTCAAGTTGATAGAATGATGGCTTCAATTTTCTTTTCCAAGTCCAATTCCAATTTCCAAGAGTCTGTTTATTCTATGAGATATTTCTCCTGCCAAGAATAGACTAATGTTATTAATTAGAAAATCCAAATTTCTTTCAGACCTTGAAACAAAAATTGAAACACCAAGGACAAAAAAATATATATATATTAGCATAACTCAAATGAATGTGGATTGTCTCATAATCTGTTAGAAAATGGATATTGTCTAACGCCTCTGCTATGATTATTCAAATTTTGGCTAAGTTTTCTTCTCTCTCTCTCTCTCTTTAAATCATGGTATTCATCACTTTTAAAATTTAAAAGTTCTAAAAATTAAATATTTAAAAATTTGTTCTTCATCTCATTAATTCAATATTCCAATAAATATATAAAATGTTTTTATTAAATTATAATATTGTTTACTATTTTTTTTAATTATATTTAAGTATTCAATTTTTTTAAACTTTAATTCATAAATTAAGAAATTAATTTTATATTTATGTTCATTACTTTAACTTAAATTATTATTCATTAAATTACTTTGAAATTTAGTAACTTTAATATGGTAAACTTGTATAATATCTTACCTAATTTAAATTACTTCCAATGATTAAATTCATTAAATAATCTAAATAAAGTCATAACATATTCATTTAAATCATAAATTAATTAAAATTTTATCTAATTTAAGTTTTAACTAAGATAAAATATGACTAATTTAAGAAAATATTGCTACTTTTTTAGTTAATTTTTCTAATTTTCGATATAACTTTGATGGATTATATAATTATCATAAAAAATAAAATATAGGTTAGTTAACAATTAAAAAGTACTATTTTTAAAAAAAAATATAACATTTTTAAATTTTAAGATTGAAAAATAAAATACAAAAGTACACATAAAAGGTTAATTATGAAAATTTTGTTTTACATGATGCATAGAATTAAGGGAGTTTTATAAAAAAAAATTAAATATAATTATAAAGATGAAAAAATAGAAAAGAAAAATATTATTATCCGTTAAAATTGTGCTCTAAAACAGTATACTTTGTCATGTGCCCATATCAACGTATCTCTAAGTTTTTTTTTTTTTTTTTTTTGAACTGAAGTATGTCTAAGTTAACATATGTCATGAACTTGACTATCAACACTCTACAAGAATCTAGATGACCTATTGCTACAATTTGAAAATTTTAACGTAAGATCTAGATCTGATCTTTTCCTTTTTAATCTTACATAAGAAAAAAAAAAGTAGAAGATTATTCTTACTCCAACATATACGGTATTACGCCAGCCCCTTTAGCTTGAATGATTTAGCCGTAAGGATATGTCATACGTAGGGTAAATGGTTTAATTTTTTTCTCTCCTTTCAAATATAATATGTAATATTAAAAAAAAAACAAATAGAGTATTACTCAATATCATATGCATCACGCTCTATATATGTATTATTATTATTATATATAAATATAGTATCATAAATGCAATTGAAGAACACTTCAATTATGAAGCTGAAATTATGATATGACAAAAACAAGTGATGAGCCATCAAAAAGGAGCTATAGTTAAGATCCCCATCAATCCAACGGTCTGAATGAGTGAAGTATATATACACATATACTTTATCTTAGCCACAGATTGATGGACAGGGATGTTTGGAGGAGCTATCAATCAACATTTTTTGTAGTTGGCTGAGATAACGCCCCTCCACATATGTATACAGTTAAAACTCACTAGCTATTTTAATTTTACAAGTGCAAGTAACTTACATCATACGTAATTAGGTAAGTGATTTGAGATTTGAGATTAATTAATTGCCACGTGGATGTTTTTATATGGTTCAATCAACCTTTAATTGCATAATTATGATAATCAGAATCATAAGCATAAGTTTTAACTCTCAAGAATTAGAGGGTTAATTATCTAAACAAATTTTTTTAAACCCACTGATTTTTAAAACTCACTCAACTCTAACTAATTTTAATACTACTATATGCACCACAACTTGAATCTAGGTCCCCTATTTTTTTTTCCTGTTAGCTGATCTTAACGGGTATAATATTATATTCCACCAATCTACTGAATTAATGATATATATTTTGAGTGTTTCATATTTATCCAATAAAAATATAATAATCATATATTACAAAATTAACTGCTGGATGTAATAAATTTAGAATAAATAATAATTCTTTACATATAAAATTAGTATTAACTGTGGAGTTGGGTTTTGTGATAACTCGGGTCTTTAGGGTTAGGGTTTGGTTTTTGAAAGGGGGAGAAACAGACCATTTGGAATAAAAGGAGTGATTAATTAAACAAATAAATTACATATACAAGAAGTGTATAGATATAATGATAAAGGTGTGTATACATCTGCAACCAAGTTGTGTAAGGTGATTATAGAATAATATTATTAAAATAGCATATGTTTAATTTTTTTTTTTTTTGGTCGAGCATGTTTAAATATTCCTCAGGTTATAATTAACTAATTTAATATTAAATAAGGTTTGATAATTAATAGTATTTAGCTTCTTTTTGGTTTTGATGGTTGCAGCGAACTTGGGATGTTGTTGAACCGATCTATCCAATCCATTCATTGCATATTTCTTCATCTTTATTCCAAAAGCAATGTGTTTTTATTATTTTTATTTTTATTACAGAAATAAATTAAGTACATGAAAAAAAAATTAAAAAGAAAAAGATAAGTGGGGAAAATAACAAAAGAAAAATCATTGTTATTGCATAAGTTTCAGCAGAAGGAAACTGTGAAAGATTCTCTGTGGTAGCTCAATTATAACATCAGATGTATATATAAGATTTTCTTTTTCTGATATTTTTTATCAGCAGTGTTCTTGAGGACTTGGTCAAAGGCTGTGGCTAAGGAATTTGTATTTTCTCCAGTACTCTATTTCTCTTTTTTTTTCTTAATTATTAGAATAATTTAATACTCTATTATCTCATGTAATCAACAAACAAAAGCATGATTGGTAATTAACAAATTAAGCATCATTGGATTACCTTGGCCATGATTGAACCTAATCCTTCTACACTCTACAGTACCGGAATATATTTAAGTATAATATATAGCTCTTGATATATATATATATATATATGGTAATTAGAAATTAATTAGTGTGCATATAATTGTACAATTAATCTAAGATTTTATTTTTTTTTTATGCTGGAGGATTTTGAAAAGTGATGGGTGGTGGTGGTGGTGGTGACGGTTGTTATCCTTCTTCTTAATACCATTCAACAACCATACTTCCCTAATTTGTTTGCTTGCACATCTCATTATTCCCACAACATTAAAAAAAAATTAGTTAAATTATTAACTGCCATTTTTTAAAATATACACAAGTAGTTTTTTTAAAAAATTTTAATTATTTCAACAGCAAGCTGCGCCCTTTTTAACCTGATATGTATCTTCTTTTTGTTTATTTTCTTGTTTTCACACTCTGAATCAAAACCACAACTCTCACTTACTTTGACCACTACCCTTTCAATCACCACCACAAATCTCATTTTTTTATTTTTCTCTCACACACACAAAGACTGTCTGATGCTCACATGGCTACCCCAACCCCAACCCCACCCCAAAACTGCAGGCAAAGAGATTTTAATTAAGCACCAACTTCACTTCTCTTCTGTTTCTCAGTTTCTCTTCTTTATGAGAGAGGAGAAGATTACAAAGAAAAGAAAAATAAATAAATAAAGGTGTGTCTCTTTCCTCTCTTTGAAACAAAACCCTAATTCAACTTCAACTTCAACTTCAACCCCATATCAAGCAAAAAGCCAAAAGCATACAAAGAAACCCAAGGACTTCAACTTCCATTTTTATCTCCTTCCTTTTCTTTTTTTTTATCTCTTCTGCTGCAAAACCATCAATTTCATGATCCGTGGGCTGTTTATTCTATTCTTTACACATACCCTTTTGCCCGAAGACAAAGTTAAAGCAACCCAAACGCTGTCTTCTTTGCAGATCAGAGCTTTAAAGACAACAGCAACTTTGGGTACTTTCTGATAGCTATTTTCTCCATTCTATTTTTATTCTATTCTTCCAGAAAGGTCATATCTTTCTTCTCTTATTACCTCATGCTTTGTTTTGTAGCTTTTTTTTATTTTCTTCTTAAATACGTCTGTGTGTAAGCAAGCAAAATTCTCTCTGCATATCTCTCTCCATATCTCTGTCTCTGCTCGCTCACGTCTTTCCCTTTTTCTCTTCTTTTCTGTGTTTTCAAGAACAAAAATGGATTCTTGCAATAGTGGAAGCATGTCCTCAAGTGGTGGAGATGATGACTATGATTCACGCGCCGAGTCATCTTTCTCAGCTTTCTTGAACCACCACACCAGCAATCACAACCCATTAACCCATGTCGGTCCCATGTCTCACCCACCACCGCCAGACCACCACCACCAAACCCACCACTCCATGTTTGACCCTTTATCGAACTACTTCGATCCTTTATCTTCATCATCTTCCTCATCAAGAACACCGCCATCACTTGCAAACCCAAATTCACTTCTCAATCTTGATATGGTTTGGTCCAAGAACTTAAGATCTGACATCAATTGCACTGATCTTGGTGGTTTCGTTGCGGCTTCTTCCTCACCTACCCAACAGTTTTTCACCAACCAAACTCAAAGTAGACCCACTTTTAATCCTTCCCTGCAGATCCCTCAAGTTCAAGAAGCTGCTAGTACAAGAGGTTCGGGTTTAGCTTCAGCTTCAGGTTCTGGTTCTAATGATCAGCCTAGCACCGGCGCCGCTGCCACCACCAATATGGTTCGCAATCCAAAGAAAAGGTCAAGAGCTTCAAGGCGTGCACCAACTACTGTTCTGACCACAGACACCACCAATTTCCGAGCCATGGTTCAGGAGTTCACTGGTATCCCTGCACCACCCTTCACTTCTTCACATTTTCCAAGAAGCAGGCTTGATCTATTTGGGACTGCTGCTTCTTTGAGATCGGTTGCTAGCCATTTAGAACCTTCACATCCTTCATATCTTTTAAGACCCTTTGCTCAAAAAATCCAACCTCCATTTCTCTCTTCTTCTCCTATGATTGATGCTATAGCTTCCACTACTACTACAACTAACATAAACAACAACTCTGGTAACGCAACTAATGCAACGACCACTACCAGTTCTAATTCTGATTTAGGCCTCTTAAAGTACCCGCAAAACCTACTCAATATCAACATGCAAAACAACCCAATTCTCAATTTCCATTCTCTTCTTCAACCATCTCCTAAATACCCACTTCCCAATACATCCATTCTTGGCAGCAGCGACACCACCAAACCGCAACAACAAGGGTCGTTGGACATTCCATCCAATGATTCTCACCTCAAAATGGGTGTTTTAGAAGAGTTTGGTTTGAGCCATGGACATGTTAATGCTAACCTTACAGGGCTCCCGAACATAGTATCATCATCAGATACAGCATTGCGAAGAAGCGACAATAGCAGCAGCAACAACAACAGCAGCAACTGGGGAGATGGGAATGAAAGTGATCTGTTAAGGTCCATCAACGGCAATTACGATAGTACTAATAACAACAATAGTAACACGCAAAGAACAGTTGCTAATAACGGGAAAGTAAACTACTCAGGTTCTTCATCGGATTTTCATCGTGGGGCTAAAGGGCCAGAGACTGCGAATGTGCAGGTGGCTAACACAAGAAGTGAAGGTATGGTGGAATCATGGATTTGTTCTTCGGATTAGGAATATATATAATCAACAAAAGAGAAGCAAAACATTTTAAAAAAAATGATGGTGAGTATAGTATCTTTGATGCATGAAAGAGAAGAATATTTTTTCTGTCTCTCCACCTTAACCATCACATTTCAACATAATTAGAACATTAATGTTCTTTCTTTATTTCTTTCTTTTAATTATATCTGTAAATAATATCCTCCTTAATTCTCCACAATATTTATATTGCATATATACATTGATAGACAATATAGATCATATATGGTTTATTTTTATTTTTATTTCTTAGCATTATTGTCTTTTTTTTTCCGAAAGACTTACTGTTCATAGGCAATTGCTATTAGGATTATTGTCTTAATATATAGTTCAATGCTAGTTTTAAATTATGGTTTCTTTTCTTCTTTTAGTTTTATTAAATGGGTGAATTTTATTTTATTCTTAATTGAGTTTGACTATTGTATGGAAAGAATCAAGAATGTGAATCAATGGAGACATTACATAACAAATATCAAAGTTAAGTTGTGTGTGTTTCTTCCTCGTACTAGCTATCACTTTGTGTAATTTTTAAATCTTTCTTGCTTAAAATTCAAGAACAAAAACAAGAACAAGTGGGTGAAAAAAATTCTGTACCCAATTGGGTTTGGTGTTTTTGTCTCGTTTGATCTATCATTATCATGAGCATAATGTATATATAAGTTTATTGTTTTTTTCTTATATATATATATATTGAAAATTCTTGTCTACACTAGTAATATTACACCCAATAATTAAACGTGAATAATAAAAATAAGTGTTTTATTTTTATTAGCCAAGTGTTTAACACTTGACTTGTGTGACATTCCGATAGGGTATATTACACCTGGAGTAGACAAGAATTTTTTTCTATATTTATATATTGGTTTATTTAAAAAACTTTTTTTTTTTTAATGAAAGTGTAGGAGTGATTGGTGGCGAGATTTGGGGAATTCGTTGGCCGCCGCAATCTTATTTTCAGAATTCAAATTATCTCTGCATGTGGCTTTGAGATTTCTTTAATCTTTTCATTAAATTTTTATAATATGATTATATGTAGTACGAACCCATATTTCTTGACAGTATTATACTTTTCATGTCTTTTATAAAGTTGCAAATAACCTTTCCTCCCTGTAAATGTTTTCAGAAAGAATCAACCACATGACTAATATAAAAAAAATACTGAAATTTTTTCTTCTTTTGACTTCTAAGATTAAGTAGGTTTTTTTTTTCAACAATGGCATTTTTTTTGTTTCAAAAAACAATGACATATTTTTTATATAACATTCTTTATGAAACTAATTTTTATTCGTATTTTGTGACTAATATCAACTTAAAAAGTTTGATCTGCAAAAAATTTGAATGCTAAAACTATCGTAATAAAATGTTGTTTGCACAAAAATTTAATAAAGTTTTATATCATTATACGCCAACTTTTATTCATTCTAAATATATTATATCTTATAGATAGTCTTCTTGTATATTGTTATTGTTATTATCAGTCATGAAAAGTGTGATAATTTTTTTAAAAAGTAGGTAGCTTTTGATATCTAACTACACCAAAATGGCGCAATATTTTAGCTATTATTGCATTTCGCATGGTTGTACCCGTTGGACAAAAATGCCTTTTTCTTATAGCTCACGGCTATGTCTACTGAGCAAATGTTTACCTAAAAATTTTGCTTGGAAAATACTATGCCCTGTTAGAAACAATATATAATTTGCAGAGATAATGTTTCTTGATGATCAAACACAAAATCTTATGCATGTATTGTAGTAGTAATGAAGGATTTGGGAGACAACAATTAGTGGGTAAACAACAATAAATGCAAATTTTGGTTTATTAAACATGTGTAATAGCTACATGACATAAAAGTTTATTATAAATTAGGGTAAGTTTCTAGTTGTCATATGGTGTTTGGTTAAGGTATTTAATCGACAAAATTAAAAATGGAGAGACATAAACTTATTTGACATGCATGTTGAGGATTATTAGAGATATTTGTTCCCATAAAATCTGTGCTTCAATCAATTTTTTTTTTAAAAAAAAAAAAGATCAAATGATGAGAAGTTTCACATATGTTCTTTGGTATTAAAAATCTTTTTTCAAGTTAGGTTGTCGACAACACCCATCAGGCATTTCGTAGATGATTTAGACAGGAAAATTAAAAATAATACTGTTATTGTGATTAGATTACACATTATTTAAGTAATGTGCAGCATAGGCAAACATATATATTAATGTGAGGATTACTTTGTGATCAGAACTTTAAGTGATCTTAACAAAATACCATTTTTTTTTAAAAAAAAAAAATTCTCAAGAAGCACAAGTTGATCCAAAATTATTTTTATTATTAAAGTGGTAGTTTATATTAGTTGGTCGTCCTCCGGTGCTTTTATTCATTATTATTTTTAATATCATAATTATTAAATAAAGAAACTTTTTATATTCTTTTTTATTATTTGTAGTATCGGATTGAGCTAGACGGATTTTTCTCTTAATGTCTGTTTTTCCAAGAGATTTAATTCAAATCTTTATTTCCAAGAATTTAAATTTCTTACCACTTTTGAATCAAAATATGTTGATAAAAAATTAAATTTTTGTAATCCAATGTTATTATTTAAATTCTAAATATTCAATTACTATGTGACACTATTTATTAAGAAAGAGAATATCTTATATTAAATTTGAAGAAAAAAAATTGTAAGCTTTCCATTGTGAATTGGAAAAGGTAGAAAAAGATTGTATTTTCCCGCCAAAATGGCAAAGACAAATGACAATATGAGAAGAATGATGGTGCAATTTTTGAAAGATCTGTCAAAATGAGAGAAAAAGTTACAAAAGCAAGCACTCCTCTGAAAATAGTTATCATTATATACCAAAGTTTGTTTGTGGCAATATCTTTTTTGCATGAAATGGTGAAAATAATAATATCTAAAAAGTTGATTATCTTTTTCATCTCATTGATTGATAGATCATGATGTTTTTCACTTCCAATTATACATATTACTACTTTCACATTTGGTTTTTAAATTTTGAATCATAAGAAACAAACCAAAAAGTTAAGAAAAAAATTATAAATATTCAAGAATTGAAAATTTTTCCCCTTTCTTGGTTTTCTCTTTAGCTAAAGTGGAGGAAACATGGACATGATCAAGAATTATGAATTACCCATTAGTATTTAAGGATTTTAATAAGAGAATTTTTTTACAAAAAAGTTGGGGGGTGTCACTTACCTTCCTCACTACATACATCCCTTTTTTGTAAAATCCAATTCTTGCTCTCAAAATATATGAAATGAAATTACAAATGATTAGCCATGGATTTTGGGAGATTTTAAAGGGCCAGACATTTTGGTTGAGTTGAGAAAGGGAGGGTTGAGGGAGGGGTCAGCAGTTTTATGAGCTGTAACACTTTTTTTTTTAAAAAAAATTTGGTTTTAGCTATGATGGTGGCCCATGCCAATGAATTGGCTTACTTAACCAATTTGCTATTTAGCAATGATGGCCTCTCTTCTTCTCTTCCCCACCCCACCCCCTCCCACTACTTACACTCCTCAGAACCACAGGGTTTTATGTCAAAGGCTGTAACAGTGTCACAAACTGGCAATGGCATCATTTCCATCTCTAATATATATAATTTCTTTCACTTTACATATTTATTTATAGTTTTCTACATTTATAATTCAATGCCCTACAATTTTGAGCCAAACCCAAAAAGATATACAACTTTTGGCATCCTCAAAACCAAAAAGGATGGCTCCATTCCCTCCTCACATGAAACCGTTCTCTTTCTTTCTTTTTTTTTTTAAAAAAAAAAGCATATTTTCAAGTACCCAATACAGCAAGCAAGAAGACAAACTTTGGTGTTTGTTAAATAATTTACATTGTATTCCAAGTTTAGATTACATGTTCGAGTGATGCTAATTAAAACTACTTTGGTATTATATGCGGCGAGAGTTTTAAATTGGAGTTTTATGTATAGAAAACAAACACCAAAATATTTTATTTTATTATCTTATGAAGTTCATCTAATTTAAATATATAGTTAAAAACCATGTGGGTAGCATCAAATTGAAAATATACTTCTAATTTAAACCTAGTTTATTAAAATACAACGTTTGAAGTTAAATTGCACAAAGAAAAAAAATCACTGAGAACAATGTAATATTTATATGAATAATTTATCTTTGACCCAAGAATAAAAATAAAATCTTAATTCATTAAAATATAATATAAGCCAACCTCAATTCTCTTTAAAAATTATAATTTTTGGTTGAAAAGTGATGTTTTGATGAAATCCTTAATGAAACAAATTCAATATTTGGTTGCTCTTTAACTTGACCAATGTATTATAAAGAATTTGCTAATTAAAAATGGATCAAGAAAGCTAGCTAGAATCTAGCTAGACATGTGTTACATATCCAAGTCCAAGCCTAAGGAAACAGATACAAAATATATAGGAATTTTTTTAAGCCAAATCATTAAATTTTAGATTTTTTTTAATATTTAATTACTATTAATTATTTTTAAATGTCACTTTTGTTGAGTGGTCCACTTCTTAAAGTGAACTAAGATGGCTCAACAGCAACTAAATGATGATAGAGATGATGTTAATTAGCTTTTTAATATCATAATGTTTAGTTTGAAGGAGATGGATCAAGTTACTATGATGAATACACAATACTATTGTTTATAAGTTTACTTCAAAATTAATTAATTACTTTTACATATATTGAATTAGTAATCAATTATAAAACCAAAATTAGCATTATCAATGTGCCTGGTAGCTAGCTATAAGGACCAAAACAAGTTAAGTGCGTTCATTATTTAATGCTAGTAGAAGTTCATTATTGCTGGCAGCCCCGGATTCGGGACCTGATATGTTATACGGAAAATTCTTACTTGGATTTTTTTTTTTTTTTTTTTTTTTCCTCTCTCCATTGGAGGTGGGAGGAAGAGGAAATTTTGATACTAGATCCTCCACTCTATCCATAAGAACGTTTTTTTGGTTAATAGACAAAATATATAATGTAAATATTGATGAACTGTATAATAAAAAATAATATTTTTTTTTAATTGACAATAATAAAATTTAAATTACACTGTAATATATTTTTAAAGATAAATTATTATATATGAACTTTAATTATTAGCAACTCAGACCCTATTTGGATTGAGTTTTTCGTAAATTCATGTTCATGTATGGTAGCTCTCATAATATAAATATGATACATTACTCAATATCAGAATAAATTGTATATTCAAATCATTCTTGGTATTTCTTTTTTAAAAATTAATTTAATTTAATTGGTTCATCAACACTCTCTAATATAAAATATATATATATATTTTAACGAATCGTGATGTGTTTGTGTCATTACATGCCAAATACCAGTATAGTTGGCTCACTTTCGTTTTTTATTATTGTTATGAAGTAAAATAAAATTAATTATTTTGTTGTTGTATGGTTGCACAGTATTGTTAATGTTTTTTATTTTGACAGTACTATTTATACAAATAAATCAACTTTAGAAAATTCCACACTTACCTACTTTATTTTTATTATTTTTGTTTTTATCTACTTTAAAATATAATTCATGAACAATAATTGCTAAAAGTATAGGGACAGTCTTGCTTACATTGTGTATTATATGCAATAGTAAAATTTATTATTATTTAAATGTTATGTACTTAGTTAATAAAAATAAAATATTTGTTTTATATTTTAAATTCTATCACTAGATGTATATACACCCAGTATATGTAATAATTTTTCAAAAAATTTAAAATACGAATCATTTTTTTTCTTAAAAAGTTGGATTTAAAGTTGATAAGATGATATTCATCTAAAGAAAAATTTGTGTTACTTTTTGCAGTCCAATTTGAATTAAACTGAATTAGTTACAGTTCAATGAACTTTTAATTCTAATGATTGAAACCATAAAAATATAAGAAAAAAATTATAGCTGTTAAAATTTGAAATTCAAATTTAATTCTAATGGAAGTGGCTAATAAA
>CATIWM010149282.1:0-12015 GCA_949671775.1 Mallotus repandus
AACTTATATTAAATATGTTTAAACACATTATAGACACAAAAATAATACATTTACTCTGTTTAATATTTAAATTTTAAATTAGTATAAAAGCAAATTAAACACAAATAATTTAAAATTTAAAGGTTTAAATCTAAAATAATATTTAATAATAATTGATAACTTAAATAATATTTATTTAATTTAGTATCTAATAATAGTCTAAATTAATATCATATTTATTTCATACAAATACTAATTTATATCAAAATTGTGTAATTTTATTATAAATACATAATATTTACTACATTTAATAATTATTTTTTTGTTTAATATTAAATTTATATCGTATGTGTTCATTTAATAATTTAAATTATATTTATTTAATACTAATACTTAATGCAAATGATAATTATTTACCAAAATTCTTTTATTTTACTTTATAATTTAAATTTTATTTACTCAATACTAAATTAATATTTAATAATATTTGCATAATTACTAATACTTGATACATATATTAATTTACACCAAAAACTTTATTATTGTTAATACTAATTTACATAAAAATTATATAGTTTTATTACCAAGAGATATCAATGGAATTAGTATTCTCAGTTCAAGTGATCAACAGGTTTCTTTTATTGCTAATATTAATGCAGTTAATAGTTGTATTATAGTGGTTTACGGTAGCACTTCTGGTCATCATCGCAAATTTCTTTGGAATGATCTACGGCATATTTCTTCTATTAGTTCTCTCAGTTGGTATGTCTTGGGAGATTTTAATGCATGCCTTGGTTCTCATGAAAAGACTGGCCGTCCTCCTTCTATTATCTCTTGTCGGGATTTTACTTCTATGATTTGATGATTGCTTTCTTAGTTGCCTTGATACTTTGGGGGCTGCTTACACTTGGTCTAATGGCGTTCTGGTTCTGCTCGTGTGGAGGAACGTCTTGATCGTGTCTTGTGTACTAGTTCTTGTTTTCGGGATTGGTCTGGAATTAATTGTTTGGCTCATGCTTGTCAATACTCGGATCATAATCCGATTTTATTACCCTGTTTTTCTTCTATATACTGTGGAATTCGGATTAATTTTCACCAATAATAAATTCATCTTGAGTAAGGAAAGAGTGACGGAGTTACAATATCTCCTTAAAAATCACACTTCTTAGATAATATCTACATAAAAGAGAACACAAAAATTTAACGAAGTTCAACCAATTATGCATACGTTCTTAGACACTACGAAAATAATATTTCACTAATTGAGGAAATATTACAAAAGAGAGAAAAAAAAATTAATTGCCAATATACGAGAGAGGGCAATTTTGGGATAAGAAAAACTAAAAGGGGAGGAGTCTATTTATAACTAAAGACTCCCTTTTTTTCTCAAATTTCCAACATGGGAATTTTACAAATCAACAAATCTCCACCTTGGAAAATTCCAAACAATTTTCTCACAAATCCAAACTTCAATAGTGTCTGCAAATTTCAGTTTTCAATTTTCAACAATATTGACCAAGTCTAAACAATGTTTAAACTTGACCGCAGTTACCACTTTTGTCATCATATAAGTAGGATTCTCAGTGGTCTGAATCTTATGGATTGTGACTCCACCTTCTTTTAGAATCTCCTGTACAAAGTGATATCGAACATCAATGTGTTTCGTCCTTGCATGATAAACTTGGTTCTTTACTAAATGAATAGTACTTTGACTATCACAATGCACTTTGATGTGCTTTTGCTCCATTCCTAGTTCACCAAGCAACCCTTAAAGCCAAATTACCTCCTTCATAGCCTTTATAATTGACATATACTCTGCCTCTGTAGTAGACAAAGCAACTGTTGACTGTAAGGTGGACTTCCAACTGACTGGTGCTTTTGCAAGAATAAACACATAACCAGTAGTTGACCGATGCTTGTCCAAATCACTTGCATAGTCAGAATCACAATCCCCAACTACACACTGACCATCTTGCTTATCCTACTGAAATATCAAACCAACATCTACGGTGTTTAGAATATACCGTAAAATCCATTTCACAGCTTGCCAATGCTCCTTGCCAGGATCATGCATATACCTGCTCACTACCCTAATTGCTTGTGAAATATCGGGCCTTGTACACACTATTGCATACATCAAGCTACCAACAATACTTGCATAGGGTACTTTTGTCATGTATTCTCGTTCTGCATCATTCTTTGGTGACATGGATGCACTAAGCTTGAAATGAGGAGCAACTGGTGTACTAATTGGTTTTAACTTCTCATTCATGCTAAAACGTTTTAGTACTTTTTTCAGATATTCTTTCTGAGATAAACAAAGCCTCCCCAATTTCCTATCTCTAGATATCTCCATACCGAGAATCTTCTTTGCTTCACCGAGATCCTTCATCTCAAACTCCATGTTCAATCGAGTCTTTAATTTCTCAATTTCTGTCTGACTCCTGGAAGCTATCAGCATATCATCAACATAAAGAAGAAGATATATATAGGATCCGTCTTGTAGCTTGCGCAAATACACACAATGATCATATTTGCTTCTTGTGTACTTTTGCCCTATCATAAATTTGTCAAATCGCTTGTACCACTGCCTCAGAGATTGCTTTAATTCATACAACGATTTTTCCAATTTGCATACCATATTTTCTTTTCCAGCAACTTTGAATCTATATGGCTGAGTCATATAGATTTCCTCCTCCAAGTCTCCATGTAAAAATGCAGTTTTTACATCCATTTGAACTAGTTCAAAATCCAACTGTGCTACCAAAGCCAACAAAATTCTGATGGAGGAATGCTTTACAACTGGAGAAAATACTTTATTATAATTAACTCCCTTCGTATGAGAGTAGCCTTTAGCCACCAATCTTACTTTTTAGCGAACGTTATCCTTGTCAGGAAATCCATCTTGCTTTGCATATACCCATTTGCACCCAATTGCCTTCTTTCCCTTTAGAAGACTAGCTAGTTTCCATGTTTGATTCCTTTGAAGGGACTACATTTCTTCATCCATGGCGATCCTTCACCTTTTATATTATACACTTTGAACTGATTCATTATAAGTGGCAGGAACGTCATCAATTGCAATTGGTGATGCAGAAGCGACCACATTAGTATAACGAGTAGGTTGTCTGATGGTCCTCTTTCCCTTTCTTTATGCAATTGTTTTTTGTTGCTGTGGAGGTTCTTGGGTTTGAACCTATTCTGCATATGACTCTTCTTCTACCATAGGAGAGTCGTTATCAGTTTCTTTATTGGCTGGGATAATTCTGGTGCGATTAAACTCCACCTGTTTGGGAGTACCATCTGTCAGCTCTATTTTTTCTGAAGTCACCTTTCTCAATATGGTAGATTCATCAAAGGTAACATCTCTGTTGAAGATTACTTTCTTTGTTTCTAGACACCAAAGACGATAGCCTTTGACACCCGAGGTGATGCTCATAAAGATTACCTTATTTGCTCTTAGATCCAGTTTTGACTTGTAAGGAATTATAATATGTAGCAGGATTTCCAAACCATTTCTCTAATAGTGTTTTACCACCAATAAGAGTTGATGGTAAATGGTTAACAAGGCGACAAACATATACTACAGCCTCAGCCCAAAATTCTTTGCCCAATCCAGCATTGGACAACATACACCGAACCTTCTCCAGCAATATCCGATTCATATGCTCTGCCACCCCAATTTATTATGGTGTATTTCTGATGGTGAAGTATCTGACAATACCTTCATCTTCACAAACTTTCAAAAATGGATCATTTTTTAACTCTCCACCATTGTCTGTACGGAGACGATTGACTTTTCTGCCTATTTGAGTCTCCACCATCTTTTTCCATTTAAGGAAAATTTCAAGCACCTTATCCTTTGTCTTCATTGTATACACTCAAACTCTCTAGGAAAAATCATCAACAAAGGTGACATAATAGTGTTTTCCTCCTAACGAAGCTGTCTTGGAAGACCCCCACACATTTGAATGAACATATGAATGAACATAATCCAAAATACCCTAAGTATCATGGATTGCTATTCCAAATTTCACCCTTGTTTTCTTCCCTTTGATACAATGCTCATAGAAATCTAATTTGTAAACCCGAGATCCTTTCAATAATCCTTAATATATTAGCAATTTTAAGGATTTTTCTCTAGTATGCCCCAAGCACATATGCCATAACCTAGTTGCTTCTAACTCCTAATTATCAGTAGAAACTGTTATTACTGCTATCCTAATAATTAAAAAGTAGTGCACATTATTTCTTTTTCAAATTCCCTTCATTATCACAAGTGCACCAAAGATGATCCTCATAATCCCATTTTTCGCCCTTACTTCGAAACCTTTTGACTCTAAGGTTCCTATAGAGATGAGATTCCTCATCAAATCCAGTACATAATGAACACCTGTTAAGGTTCTGATTGATCCATCTTAATTCCTCAAGTGAATTGAACCAATCCCATGTGTGTCAAGAGGGGCATTATTTACTGTGTAGACAACTCCAACTTTTAGTTCTTTAAAATCAAAGAACCAATCTCTATTGGGGGTTATATGGTGGCTACAAGCTGAATTTAGCAACCATGAACTAGAACAACTAGTTGATGATGTAGCAACAATTGAGAGATCTGAATCTGCTTCATCACACTCAACCATATTTGACTCTGGGACAGCCTTTCCCCTTTCAGGTTTGCCTTTATTCTTTAGCTTGGGACAATCTTTCTTCCAATGCCCTTTTTCTTGACAAAAGGCACATTAATCTTTGCTCAGTCTGGACTTGGACTTTGATCTCCCTTTCCTTCCTTTATTCTGACTCTGTGAACGACCTCTAACACTTTTACACTTATTTTTTCTTGCTTTTCTTTCTTTCTCAATTTGTAACTATACAAGCCAGTAGTTACTTCACTGAGAGACACATCAACCTTCCCATGAAGTAGAGTAGTTTCAAGATACTCAAACTCATCAGGAAGTGATCCTATCAACATCAGAGCCAGATCTTCTTTTTTAAAAGCCACGTCCATATTCAATAGAGCAGTCACTAGTTGATTAAAGCTAGTAATGTGATCATTCATAGTGGTACCTAGAACATAATTGAAGCAGAATAATCTCTTTTTCATGTAGAGTTTGTTCTGACCGCTTTTCTTAAAAAATTTCTCTTCCAGTCCCTTCCACAATTTATTTGCAAAAATTTCTTTAGAAAATGCATACTTCTGCTCTCTAGAAAGACACGATCGAATGGTACCACATGTCAATCTTTTGATCATCTTCCATTCTTTCTCCTCAACATCATCTGGTTTCTTTTCTTCAATGGTAATGTCTAGACCTTGCTGAAAAAGAGCATCTAGAACCTCACTTTGCTACATACCAAAATGGCCGGTGCCATAAAAAATCTTCATCATAAATCTAGCATTTGTCACAGTAGTTCTTCCCAAAATTAAAGATGAAGAAGCTGTTGACGTCGATGTGGATTCTTTTGTGCTGTTTGCCATTTATGCTACAAATTCTATTTAATAGTTGTCAATGCGGAATGCCAATTAGCCCAAGAAATTTTTTTTTGATGTGGAAGATCAGTCTAAGCCACAATCACAGAGCATACTAAAATAAACCAAGAGCTCTAATACCAATTATTATGGAATTCGAGTTAATTTTTACCAATAATAAATTCACCTTAAGAACTATTGCACAGGTGATTGGAGTGAAAATGATTGTACTAAAAATCACCCCAATATAGATTCCCAGGAAAAAGTGATGGGGTCACAATGCCTCCTTGAAAACCACACTCTTTAGACAGAATCTATCAAGACAAGTAATTTTAATAGCACAATAATTAACAACAACTATACCCGACAATAGCTATTAAATAGACATAAAATAGAACACCAAAATTTAACAAGGTTCGACCAATTATGCCTACGTCCTCAGACACTACAAAAATAATATTTCACTAATTGAGGAAATATTACAAAAGAGAGAGAAAAAAATTAATTGCCAATATACGAGAAAGGGCAATTTTGGGATAAAAAAAATTAAAAGGGGGAGGAATCTATTTATAACTAAAGACTCCTCCCTTTTTTTCTCAAATTCTCGATGTGGGAATTTTATAAACCAACACTATGGCTGGTCCAGCTCCCTTCAGATTTTGCTCCATGTGATTATATCACTCATAATTTTATGAGTTTGTTAAATCTGAATGGATTTCTTAAGATGTTTGTGGTAATCCTATGCGTACGCTTATGTCCAAACTTAAGCTTCTTCGGTCAGCACTTAGATCTTGAAATTTTGAAATTTTTGGTCATCTTGACAGGTGAATTGAACATGATTCTCAGGTTCTGTTGGATATTCAAAATTAGATTTCTATTTTGGGTATCTTTGAGGTGCTTCATCGTTCTGAGCTTGAAGCTCACAAGACTTTAGAACAAAGTCTTATTCGACAAGAAACTTTTTATAAAGAATTAAGTAGAATTAAATGGCTACAAGATGGGGACCGGAAAACTTCTTTCTATCAATCTATTGTTGCCTAGAGACGTGCTAGAGCAAATATTCGTTTTCTTTGAGTTAATAATGATACTATCAGTGATCCTACTCTTATTAAAAATCATGTTATTGATTTCTATAAGGATCTTTTTAATGGCCCTTCAACCTTAGTGCTTAACCCCACTTTAATTTAGCAACTAATTCCTACATTAGTTCATGCTGATGACATTGCTGCTCTTATTCGGATTCCCTCAGATGCTAAAATAAAATCCACTATTTTTTATATGGTTGGCACAAGTGCCCCGGGTCCTGATGGATACATAGGGCAATTTTTTACCCTTTTTTGGGAGGTTATTTGCCAAGATGTTTGTTCAGCCATCAAATATTTTTTTGTCACCAACACTATGGAGCCAGGATTTAATTCAAGTTATATGATTGTTCTTCCAAAAGTTTTGAATGCTATTGATATTAGAAATTATCGTCTAATTATACTTAGAAATTTCATTTTTAAAGTGATCTTTAAGCTTTTAGCGGATCATCTTTCTCCTATTTTAAGTTGAATTATTTCCCTACAATAATTTGGCTTCATTAAAGGTAGGCACATGCATTGTTAGAGCTTTGAAATGTGTCAATATTCATGATAAGTCAAGTCACATGGCAGTTAAGATAGACATATGCAAAGATTTTGACACCATTAACTGGTCCTTTATCACTGAGGTTCTTCATTGCTTTGGTTTTAATGCTACTTTAATCAGATGGATTTCTTCTATCTTGCATTCAACAAGGCTTTCTACTATTGTTAATGGATTGGCTAAGGGCTATTTCAGTTCTCGCGGTGTTCATCAGGGAGATCCTCTCTCCTCTTTGTTGTTTTGCATTGGAGAGGATTTTTTAAGCAGATGGCTTTCTAATCAGGTAAATTCTGGTATCTTTTTGCCTATGTATGCTAGCCATGGCATTCAAGTCCTTTCGTATTTTTTCTATGCTGATGACGTTCTTATTTTTGGAAAAGCTTCTATTTCCAACTTAAGAACTATCTCCAGAATTTTTAATATTTATGGTTACATGTCAGGACAAATTATAAATTGGGAAAAATCTCAGATTTTGTTTGGAACTTCAATTGGTCATAGACGTATTTCCTAATTACTCCATGTTTCAGGTATGAAACTTGGTTCTCTTCCCTTTAATTATTTAAGTGTTCCTCTTTTCAATGGTTCTTCTAAATGACTGCATCTTCAACCAATTATTGATAAAATTTTATATAAATTGGAGGGTGGAAAGGTTCTTTGCTCTCTATGGCTGTTCGTTGTTGTCTTGTAACTTCAGTGATTCAAAGTTCTTTCTTGCACAGTTTCATGGTTTATTGGTGAACTGTTTAGCTTTTATCAAGCATGGAAAAATGTATAAGGAATTTCATTTGGACGGGTTCTTCTTTAAAGAAAAAATTGATTACAATGCCTTAGCATATTTGTTGTTCTCTAAAGAAAGAAGGAGGCTTGGGTATCAAAAGTCTCAAAATTCTCAATTCAACAATGCTCTATAAGTTTGCTAATTCTTTTATGCAAGATAATTCTGCCATTTTTTCTTTCTTAAGGGCACTATATCTTAGTACTTCAAACCTTCTGACGTTGGTAACTTCATCAAGAACATTTTCCTTCAATTAAGGAACAAATCCTTTTGGCTTATTAGTGTTGATTCAAAGGTTAACTTTTGGCATGATAACTGTTTAGGTGATGCTCTTGCTTCTAGATTGAATATTCTTTTCCATAGAAGACGCTTTCTTTCGGATATTGTTTTAGATTATTATGTTGATAATAGCTGGCATATTCCTTCATTTTTTTCTATGGCATTTCCCTCCATTAGTACGAAAATAGAGCAAATACAACCTTTACAATCTGGTGACACTTTAATTTGGACAACTGCCTCTTATGGTAAAGTTTCTTGTAGTTTGGCCTATGATCATCTTCGGCATCATTTATCTTCTTCTTGGTGCAAACAAATTTGGAAAGCTTATATTCCGCCTTCATGATCAACTTTATATTGGAAGCTTTGTCATAACAAAATTTCTTGTAATGATAACCTTTGTCGGAAAGGCATGTACATTACTTCTTATTGTCGCCTTTGTTGGCAAGCATACAAATCCATGGACATGTTTTTATTTTTTGCCCTTATGCTCGCTCTTCATGGGATGCTATTGGTGATGCATTTAGATTTTCTTTTCCTTTGGCTATGTCTATTACTGAGCTTCTTCATAAGCCAGCTAATCTTTCTTTTAGCTCGCAAGTTTGTCCTTTTTTGCTTTCAACTTTCATGGCCGGTCTTTGGGTAATTTAGTATGCTTAAAATCAGTTAACCTTTTGTAATGAACACATTAGCATCTTCAGTTCCTTATGTTTTATTTTCAAAGCTGTCAAGGAATATGACATTTTTCAAGTAGGCACTTCGGTAAATACTCAGCACGAGTTTCTTCTTTTGCGTTGATTTAACATTAGCATGAGGCCTTGCAAAGCTCCTTTAATTATTTCTGTGCTTTGGCATCCTCCTCCCATTAACTGGTTGAAGGTTAACAATGATGTTCTGCTCTTAGGCCGCTCGGCATTGCTGGTGCAGGTGGCATCTTCCGCTCTCAAAAAGGCTTCGTCAAAGGCTGCTTTATTTTCCCTCTCAGTAAGTCTTTTTCTTATATAGCTGAACTTAAGGGTGCTATTTATGCCATTGAAAGAGCTTTTTCTTATGGCCAGTATAATCTTTGGTTGGAGACGGATTCTCTTTACGTTGTGCATTTGTTCCGTTTTAAAAGTAAAAATGTTCCTTGGATGATATTGTCTTATTAGGTTCGTTGTCTCTCTCTTGTTGATAAATTTCAATTAGTTGTTACTCACATTTATAGAGAAGGAAACTGCGTTGCTAATAGATTGGCTAGAGTTGCTTCTTCTTTTGATGGTCCTATATGGTGGTTTAATGCTCTTGATTTTTATATCTCTTTGGTTGATTTGGATGGCCAAGGGAGGGAGAATTTTTTATTCTCATAACTTTTGTATTTATTATTTTTTCTTTAATAAATTTTTTCTTAGAGGTTGCTTTGTGATGTTCGGTGTTATGAGGATGTCAGCCTAGTGTCACAGGCCTGCAAAAGCTTCACAAAAAGGGACCGTGCGACGCTTGTCTATAACACCTTCTAACAAGCCAGCCTTAGGGACAAATTAGTAATTCTGTAAAGCACAAGGAGAAATAGATTAGTATCCGAGTCAAGATATGCAAAGTCAACATAATAGCCCAATGGGTAAGAACAAGGCAACAAGCACAAGCACAATCGACAAGGCACACGAAATGAAGATAATGGTGCTACTTCTGTTATTTATCATAGAAAGCATTACATCGATTCAGACATTGTGCTCCCCAAGGTGTAGGTAGGGGGGAACCTACCTAAGAGAAGTGCACACACCTAGTATCTATATTGTCTAGATCTCCGGCCTTAGGCCTATGAATACAAAATGCTACCCCCTGACATTCTCCCCTACTCAAGCGGTCGATGCCCTCGTCGACTGTGATTCGAAGAACTGGTCGATCTTGTACTTGAAAGCTTTAAGGTCATCTTCCTTCTCCCAGTTATTTTCTTCTTTGCCTTGGTCCTTCCGCTTCACTAGGTACTCCTTGTATCTGCGTCGATTGGAAGCTACTACTCTCTCTACTATGATCTCTTCAATAATCTTCATTGTTGGCTCAAACTTGGAGATTGGAGGTCTCTTGGGCTGGTTTCTGCTGGCGTCTTCTTTATCTTAATGGTGAGGCCGTAGATTGCTCACATGAAAACTAGATGTATGTTGAGCCCCTCAGGTAGTTCAACTTTGTAGGTGGCTGACCCCACTTTGGCAATAATAGGGAAAGGGCCTTTAAATCTCCTTAGCAATCTTCTATCTTTGTTGCGTAGACGAACTTGCTCTGGAAGTAGCTTTATCAGCACCCTATCTCCAACCTGGAACTCCTGTGGCCTGCACTTTTGGTCCACCCAGTACTTCATTCTTTGTGCTGCTCTCGCCAAGTGTGCTTGAGTTATCTCTTCATTTTGCCTCCATTCTTTGAAATTATAAGCCTTTGGGCAGTTTCTCCCTTTGTATGGCTCCTCCAAAGAGTGTGGTAGTGATGACTACTGTCCTGTAACAATCTCAAAAGGATTTTTGTTAGTGCTAGAGCTTTTTTGTGAATTAAAACAAAATTATGCAACATCCAACAATGATGCCCAGTTCTTTTGACTTGAGCTAATAAAGTATCTTAAATATTCCTCTAAGAGACTGTTAAATCTCTCTATTTGGTCATTTGTTTAGGGATGGTAACTAGTTGACATGTCAAGGCGTGAGCCTAGGAGACAAAAGAGCTCTGCCCAGAAAGTTCCCAAAAATTAGCCATCTCAGTCACTGACTATGCTCTTAGGCACTCCCCAAAACTTCACCACATGCCTGAAGAAGGCCCTAGCTGTGTCCTCTGAAGAGTTGAATTTAGGCATTGGTATGAGGTGGCATATTTAGAAAATCGGTCAGCCACAAGCAAAATGGAATCATACTCCCCCCCTTGTGGTAAGCTAGTAATGAAATCCAATGACACACTCTCCCAAGGTCGGTTAGGCACTAGCAAAGGTTCCAACAACCCCGCAGTCTTTTATCTATCAGCTTTATTCTGTTGACAGGTTAGGTAGGTCTTTGTGTACATTCTCACATCATCTTCCATTTTAAGCCAGTAGTAATTCTGTGTTAGAAGAGCCAGTGTTCACTGCCATCCAGGGTGACCTGCCCATAATTTATCATGACACTCTTGGACTAACAACTTCTTTAGATTCCCGATTTTGGGTAGATACAGTCAAAACCTATTTTCCACCAAGAGGTCGTTCTCCCATACAAACTGTCTGGTCTTCCCTTATTTGGCCAGGTTGATTAAAGCAACAACTTGTGGATCTTTGCCCAAATTCTATTTAATCTGGTCCCGGATGGAGGTTGCAACTCCACTAATGTAAAGATGAGCTAATTGTTTCACCATAGTTAATTCTGACTTTCAACTTAATGCATCTGCCACATTATTATTCTTCCCCAGCCTCTACTCTAGATGAAAATCAAATTGAGCTAGATATTCCTGCCAACAAGCTTGCCTTGGATTCAACTTTGGTTGGGTTAGGAAATGGCTGACTACAATGTTATATGTTCTTACCACAAACTTTGACTCTAGTAGATAATGCCTCTATATTCGCAAGTAATGAAGGACTACTAGTAGCTCTTTCTCATGAGTTGTGTATCGACGTTCTGCTTCGCTTAATTTTCTCCTTTCAAAGGCTATAGGATGGTTATTTTGCATCAGTACCCCACCAAAAGCAAAGTCTAAAGCATCTGTTTGCACTTTGAAAGGTTTCAGCATGTCCGGCATAGCAAGTACTGGGTCTTCAAGAAGAAACTTCTTCACCTCCTCAAATGCTCCTTGACAACTGCTAGTCCACTCCCAACTAGTGGTCTTCTTCAGCAACTCTGTTAATGGAAGTACCTTCTCCGAGTACCCTTTTATGAACCGCCTATAGTAGTTGGCAAGTCCTAAA
>CATIWM010149363.1:0-30572 GCA_949671775.1 Mallotus repandus
TAAACCCTAGATTCTAGTGACAAATCGATCTCTGATTTTATTTTTTATTAAACTTTTTTTCTTGATTTGGTAGCTTCCTCTGTGTGAGAAGAGAAGATAAGAGGAAAGAAAGAAGCAAGCAAGGAAGTCCAAACTCGAGACGGTAAAGAGGAGGATGTGCTATGGGACAAGAACGTGTTAAGGTGACTCAATATGCAAGGGTGGGTCCCACATGCCACTTAACACCATTTAACGGAGACTTTTGCCACATTAGTTTTTTTTTAAACATCTATTAAATGAGGGTCATAATTGGGCCATTTTTGAAACATTAAGGTCCATATGGGATCAAAAAAAAAAAATTAGTGTCCAGATCAGGATTGTGTCCAAAATTGAGGTTCCAAATTGGCCCATTTCCCTTTTAACTAAAATATGTTGTTATTATCATATTTTATAACTTATTAATTATTATTTTTAGTAAGTACTTTAATCTTATTGATGTTATTTAAAATTAATTAGTTAAATAATATTATTATATTTAATATCTTATTAATTATTATTGTTGTTAAGTAATATAATCTTATTGATATTATTTAAAATTAAGGAGCTAAATAATATTATTATAATTATCATTTTGCTATATAATAATATATAGACATATATTATAGATAATAAAAACGACGTAGTTTTGGTAAAACTGCGTTGTTTTAATTAAAGTAAGTAGTAATATTAAAAATAAAAATAATAGAAAATAGATTATTTTTATTAATTAAAATTTATTGTTGTTATTATATTTAATAATTTATTAATTATTATTGTTATTAAGTAATTTAATTTTATTGTTCTTATTTAAAAGTAATGAAGTAAATAATATCATTAGAATATTATTATTATTATTATTGCATATGTGTATATGTGTGTATATATATATATATACATACGAAATTATGTCATTTTGATTTGTGGATAATAAATATAATTTTAATTTATTTGTGGATAATAAATATAATTTTAATTAATAATATAAATTTGTCTATTACATACAATTCTTGAATTCTCATTTTGGACAGTACCATATCGATTCATTCCGTTAGAACCGAATCTTCTATTAGTGATATGTCCTAGGCTAATTGTGTAATGGTCATACTTTGACTTTGTCATATTCTTATTTTATTAATAAAGATGCATTTTCATAATCACTGGCTAATTCTAATGTTATCCTTGATTAGTTAATTTTATCTAAGGTCATTAAGTGTGTGACTTAATAGTAAAACTCTTAGCTGATACTTGAATTCTAATGTAAATATCCTTGGTCGATCATTGTTGTGAGAACAACAATGAATAAAGACTAGTATGAGGTTGACCGATGATTATGTTTTACTGATCACGTATATGAGATATTGAGTCAAACTAACATGTGCATATTTAGAGAAAATGATATACTGAATTGACCCACTATGAGAATACTACATGGATAATTATCATAAGTAATTCTCATCACAGTAGTATTATTTGAGTCCTCTGACCCGAAATCACCTACATCAGATTTAACCGAATGATAAAACAAGTTGTGATTGGATATAAAATGAGTTATGTGAGGAATGTGAGTGATTGAGATAAAATTTTCCCCTCAGTTATTTTGAGAAGATATTTGTGGGCTCCTCGATAAATTAAACTGAAAAGAAATGCATGATCATATTATAATGAGTTGATAAAAAGTTATCAATATTATATAAAGAGTTATTAGTATCAGTCTACTTGGAATTAAGAAACAATATGATTGAACTATATAATGATGACATAAACCATGTTTTATGTTTAATGAAGATATCGTATGATAAAAGAATTATAATACACATTGTGTATTAGGTTATGTTAGATTATTGATCTTCACACAATTTGGGTAGTCATAATGTCTTGCTAGATGCTACTTATGACTTGTGGGCTAAAATAAAAATTTTAGGCCCATTGCCAACGTTGTATAAACTTACAGGGTTGCACACTTAAAACAGGCTCAAAGCATAATTGAATTAATTAAACCAATAATAATTTCTTTAAAAGAATAAATAAATAAATATATATGTGTGCATATTTATATATTTATACTTATATTTATTTATATATTTTCTTATTTATTTAAAGTACATATTATTTTAAATAAATAGAAAATAATTTTAATTTTGGGATTATAATCAAAGTGGAAAAGAAGTTTAAACTTACCAAAACTATTTTGGTAAGTGGAGGTTTGTGAAACCCTAGGAAAGATGTCTATAAATACATCTCATTCTCTAGGGTTTAGGTAATGCTCTTTTTCTCCTCCTTATTCTTCTTCTTCTTTTGTGAAAGAAACAAACGCATAGAGTGATTAAAAGAAACTAAGAAGAGTCTTTGAGAGAAGGAATGTGCTAGCACACCAACACTGTTTTGGACGTTTTATTCGTGTGGGTACCGGTAGAGGGCGTGACTTTTTAGTGGCACTCTCAATCCGATAAAAGGATACGTAAAACTTGAGATAGAGTGTCACAAGAGTGAACCCCCTCTCTTTCTTCCAACCATCCGTCTTGGTGAGTGCTTGGTATCTCTCTTAATCAATTTATTCGAATTATATAGATTCTGTAAAGGGGTTTCATGATTAAATTTTTATTTTTCACTATGTTTTGCATCACAGAAACCCAACATCTTCACCATCCCGAAAAATGAAATGATATTGGCACAAAGATTTTTAAATTAAGTACTGATACTAAAAATTTTATTTAAAAAATTTTTAAAATATAGTATGATTTCGGAAATTTTAAAATTTTGAATTATTTCGATTTGTGCTTACCCCTAATTGGAGCCCTTCTATAACTACAAATGATATTAGATAAAGTTTTTTTATTTGTTATTGTTTATTATTGGGATTATTTAACATGCATTTTAATAATCTTTGGAAAAAAAAAAGAAAATTATAATAAAAGGACTTTATTTTTATGTACATAGAAAGTAATTATAATTTTAAACTCATTGGTGTAAAAAAAACAAAGAACAAACTTTTTTTTAAATTTTGACTATCATTTTAATTTTGACATAAATACTGTGATTTGACAATATATTTAGTAAATATAGTCCATTATCAACCTTTATCAAAATTAGATGTGAAAGTGATGATATGACATTTTAGGTGGCACTATTACTATATTGATATATTATTTGTATAAAAAGATTAAATGTTCTTATTTATAACAAATTTGTTCCAAAAGGTTTAAAAAATTTTTTTGTTCCAAATATTTAATTTTGTCATATTTTGCTATATTTTAAGGTAATTATTTATTACTATTAAATATATAAAAATTGGATATTGTGATGTATTTAAGATAACTTCTTGTTATATGTGGGGTGTTTTTTACAACTTGTTGTATTTTATCCTTGTTAATTGAGTTTTTAGTTGATTTAGGAGGTGGGGGAAATATGCCCTATAAACAACAGGTTTGTAACTAAATGTATTTTGGACTCTTTAATTTTTTTTCTTACCTTTATTTGGTTCAATTTTTCTATAAATTTATTTTATTTTCAAATAAATTTCAAATTCATTTAAACTAAATATATTTTATTAATAAAAATTTATTTAATTTCAAATAATTCCACAAAATTAAAAAGTTGAAATTTAAAATAAATTTTACAAAGTTGAAATTTAAACCAAATATATTTATACATATTTATTTAAATTTGTAAATAAATTGTACAAAATTTTATAAAATTTATTTGAATCAAACAAATCATTACTTTTTTTTTTTCATTTTCACTTTTCTTCTCATGTCCAACTTTGTTACTACCTCTTATAATTTTTGTTAATTTGGGGTTTGTTCTTTTTT
Source organism: Mallotus repandus (assembly GCA_949671775.1). Lineage (NCBI taxonomy): Eukaryota > Viridiplantae > Streptophyta > Magnoliopsida > Malpighiales > Euphorbiaceae > Mallotus > Mallotus repandus. The sequence goes on from CATIWM010149363.1 coordinate 3,828, forward strand.
TTTTTTTTAAATAATTTGGGTTTTGTTTTGAAGTGTGGATTCCAATACCCCCTATTTGTTTTTTTTTCTCCTTTTGATGATTATTTTAACTTTACTAATGGGGAAAAATGTGATTATTTGAAGCAATTTCTTGAAATGGAGATGTTGCCAATTGAGGCTAGACAAATTGATAATACTTTGCTATTTATATGATTAGGGATACTTTATTTCTTTAATCATTATCTTTTTTTATACTTTATTTTACCAATTGTTAATTTGGGGTTTGCTTCATTTATGTAAATTTTCACCATTAACACTTACAAATACAAAGAAATTTCATGTAAACTTTTAATTAAGAAAAAGAGGTAGGTCAGTTGCCGAAAATATAATTAATGTAGGATTAAGTATACATAAAAATTTTACTGAAAATATGTATAAACATACATAAAATTTTACTGTTTATTTATTGATAACAAATATAAATTTGTGTATCGCATAAATTTTTTAATTTCTATGTTGAATTGTACCTCCGTTCCAAAAAAATCGAATCTTCGTACTGAAGCGTTGCAATAAATAAAATAATACCAGCATGGAGATTTTGAATATGATATTGATACTAAAAATTTTATTTTTAAAATCCCAAAATTAAGAATAATTTCAAAAATTTTAAATTTTTGAAATTTTCAACGGGTACTTTACCATAATTTTGAGTGTAAATTTTATTATACACTTAATCTTGTGAAATTATAATTTACAAAAACTACTCTGGAAATACTAAAATTAGTTGACAACTAACAATCACCACTTTCGGTTCAAGTAAAATGATACCCTAATACTCGAAATAACATATCACAAATCTTTTTTTTAAAAAAAAAGGTATGTGAAGCAGCATTGATATCACAATTTTTTTTTAATTTATTATTATTATTATTATTATTTTTAAAGGAAGAGGTATGTGAAGCAATTGCATTGCATTGATAGGAGAAGGTGAGGAAGGAAAGGGACATAACAGACAAATAACAGAATAATGGGATGGGATTAAGCTGTCATGCAATCCCAAAGTACCACGTGGCTTACGCCATTATTTTCTCTACCGAATTTTCCTTATCATTTGCCCACCAATACCGAAATTTGCATGTTCTTCACACAAGATATATGCTATTTTTATTTTATTCAATTAATTTTTTTTATTATACAAATTAACACATTTAAAAGAAAAAAATTTACATTTGGTGTATGCAGTAATGTTCAAATACTTTGTATAAGATGAAGGTTTCACATTTGATGTATGTAATTTTCATTCTTTTTTTTGGTTTGTCAAAAAAAAAAAAATTCATTTTTTTTCTTTGTAATTGAATATAAAATTCATTCATTTTTCCTTTTCGCAAGAAGTGTCATGGGTTTAAACTCGTACCATACTTAGATTAATTCCTGCTTGATTTGAAGGGCGACAAAGATCTATTTCAAAAGTTTTAAAGTGACTACATATCATCGCTCGAATCCAAAATCTCTTATTAAATTAGAAAAGTCCTCCTACCAATTCATCCATACTCTCTTGGGGTGATTCATCCAATTGATGAACCAATAGAGACATTTATGTGTTTTCTTGACCAGAATTTCAAAGGAGCCTAAAGGTTCAAATGCAGAAATAAGTTTCGGGCTGGTGGGTGCCTGAGACTTGATGGGTTTAAGTTTTTCTTAATAAGAAGCCTGAATTTCGACTTATGAAACACAGCTAGGGGCTTCTTCAACCAAGACAACAGCATCTCGAAGATCAATAGCCCACTTAGCTAAAAGATAAGCAAATCCATCACAAACTCCAGGAGCAAACATAAAATGATAAATGTTATTTTAATTATTTGAAACAAAAAATGTGTTTATAATCATATTATTTTAAATCATAAAAAATCAATATTAAATTATACTGAAAATTTTAAATTCATTTTTAATAATAAAATTGTAATATAATTTATTTTTTAATAATTATGTTGTTGTTGTAGTAGTAGTAGTAGTAGTTGTAGTAATAATAATAATAATAATAATAATAATAATAATAATATATTCATAGGAAAAACTGTAATAATTTCATAATTTATTATAGTGTATAATAAAAATTTTATAGTAAAAATGGAAAATGGTCAAATTGGACCCTTAATTATAGCCTAAAGTCGAAATTGGACACTGATGTATTTTTTTGTTCCTAAATGGACCTTATTCTCTCTAAACTAACTCAAATTGGACCCTCCTTAACAGAAGTGTAAACCACCATTAACTTTGGCTGGTATGGAACTAAGGTCCCACATATTCCTTTGACTGAAAACATAAGGCAAGGTTCCATTTTTTTAAAATCTTAAAACAAATAAAAGAAGAAAAAAAAAGCTATTTCTTGGTCTTCTTCCCTGAAATATCCGTCATTAACGGTATATGGTTACAGACTCAACATCCACTAAATTAGAGTGGACCGGCTAAAATCATGAAACATCCAAAAGCTATGGTGAAGATTCATGAAGAACTGAAAGAGTAGTAGGAAATGACAATGTTGTAGAAGAATCACATATACCAAACATGTCCTACTTGCATGCAGTAATAAATGAAACTTTTCGACTACACCTAGCTCTTCCCCTCCTAGTTCCGCATAACCCTAGTGTTTCTAGTACCATTGCTGGATATACTGTTCCCAAAGGTGCAAGAGTTTTCTTCAACGTGTGGGAGATGCAGACAGACCCCGAGGCATGGAACGATCCGTTGGAGTTTTAGCCTGAGAGGTTCTTATAAGAACCTGGCAAAGGTGATTACCAGGGAAATAAATTCAACTTTCTTCCATTTGGGTCCGGGAGGATTTGTGCTGGCATTCCTTTGGCAGAAAGGATGGTTGTTTATGTGCTCGCTACCCTCTTACATTCCTTTGACTGGAAATTACAAAACAGGACCAAGCTTGATCTAATTGAAAATTTTGGGATTGTTTTAAAGAAAATGACACCACTGATTTGCATTTCGACCGCAAGACTGTCAATACAGAGCAATATTATTGACTTTGATTTAAACATATTTAAAATCTTGTTTCCAGTAATCTATTCTAAATAATATATTTGATACACAGAATCACAAACAAACATCACAATTCCATGCGTAGCACATCATATTTTAGCATATTACTTGCAAGACTTTTCATTTCAAACTTTTGAAGTCGTAAATAACACACTGCAACCCAGTATGTTGATTGCAGATTATTCAGCCATACAACCAACAACAAACAAGAAATCTTCACCTTTCCTAATGATGAGGAGGCAATCTCTAAGTTAGCAGGAGATCCATCTTGAATAGCTGCAAGGTTAGAGTTGGGTTTTTTTTGCATTTGATGAAGCTGGAAGACTATCACGAGATCCATTTTGAACAACTGCAAGACTCAATTTTTTTGAATAAGGAGACTCAGTATTAAAGGCATCTTTTTAAATGGTGACAAAATTGATTGAATCAGAGACTAAAACACAAAACAAAAAAACCCAATAAAAGAAATGAGATTGCAAACTTTACAAAGATAGGATGATGATCATAGAGGTTTCGGTGGAGGGAAATGGGTTTGAATCAGAGATTATTTCCTTCATCAAATGATCAATTTGGCATGAGAGAGAGAGCAAAAAAGTTTGATATGTTCATTGCTAGAAGTGTAGGATCTCTTGCCATTAAAGAAGAAGAGAAGAAGGAGGATGACATTGAAGGTTGCTTCTTGGTTTTTATTTTTTAGAAAAGTGGTCCCTTACCTTATCTTTTAGTCAAAGAAATATGTGGGCCCCTAGTTTCACATCAGCCTAAGCCCAAGTTACCAGCGATTTGTACTTCTGTAAAGGAGGGTCCAATTTGAGTTAATTTAGAGAGAATAAAATCCATTTAGAAATAAAAAATATATTATTGAGAATCCAATTTGACTCTTTTTTCTAGTAAAAAATAAAAAATAAATAATACTATTAAAAATTATCCAATTTCATGATAAAGTTATGAAATAGTTTATAGTTTAAAGTTTGATTTCTATTTAGTTATTTTTAATTGAGAGAAGAATCAATTTTTGAACCAAATTAAATTAAAAATTTTAATCTCTTAACTAAACTGAAATTAAAGTAATTTTGGTTCTTTAATTTTAAAATTTTTAAATTTATGATATTTTAGAGTAATTTTAGGAAATACAGTTCTTTAAATCTAACATGATTGTACTCACCTCTAATTAGGATTCAGGCCTAAGTTATTCGTTTGTGCATTTTCTTTACCTTAATATTGTTCGTTTATTTTCTTTATCTTTTTTCGAAACTAAATTTCATTCTAGAAATAACAAGGAGAGGAGGAAAAGTCCTTAACTAGCATACAACAAAGGCAACATAAAATTGAGCAAAATAACATATGGTTGCTATCAACTTTCTTTTAAAGGGACAGTCATACAAGCGGTCACTACCAATCAGCCCACTTACTCACCTGAGCTTCAGAAGTAATGAATATGATTGGAAAAGAGACTTTAAAAACAAAAATCACTAAAAATAAATTATCCAAAAATACTTTTGCCTTCTATAAAAGGCTAAAGAAGTACCCATCACTTATTAGGTTAAGGATCTATTGGTTCAACTCGATGGAAGTCCTGTAATTATAAGCATCTCTACAGCTTATAATTTAGTTCAAAAAGAAAAGAAGCAAAAGAGATCATCTATGTGGCTTAAGTTAGATCTTTCATAACTTGACTAAGAGGGTAAAGTTGTTAGTTTATGTAATGATTTTCTTTGATAGAGGTATTTTCAGGGACTGGCCTTAAACTTATAGCTTCTTCATTTTCATTCTTTCTTTCAGTATGAGTCTTGAATTCTTGTGATGAAGATGAAAAAATTGATAGTTTAACTCCTTTTGCCTTAGCTACAGCTCCAACATGTATTTTGATGTATTTCTGTAAGATAAAGAAACCCTAATGAAAGGGGGCTTGGATTGCCCAGAGCCACACTGATGCTTAAGTCAGGATCTCCTGAACAGGATAACTTATAGAGGTGATGAAGATAATGACAAGAACATGAATATTGTCTAAGAGAAATGAGTGTTTATATATCCATTTTAGTTGTAAAAAAAATAAAAAAAGAAGAAGAGAAAGAATAAGAACCTGAAGCCTTTAGAACATGAGGCTTTTATATAGCCTTGGTAGGTTGGAGGTAGGTAGAAATGGAGAAAGGTGATTGGTGGATAGTACTTGGTAGCACAGTAATTTTATAGGTGTATTCAAGTGGCTTCTTGGTGTTGGTGTCAAATTATGCATAGTTTTAGGTGTTTAATTTGCATGGATGTGTATATTTTTAATACCATTTAGTATAGAAAAACATATAAAAGAATATACTTTTATGTTTTCTTTATTTTTGTTAGGAATAGAGGAAAGGAGGTGAATTGGAGGAGTTAGGAGCCCAAAAAGAGGAGAAAATGGAACAAAGTGCAGCAAAGCAATCTTTTGTTGCGATCGTAGTGGAATGCGCGATCGTGGATATGCCAAGTTATCAGTCTTTTAGTGATTTTGAGCCTTTCGCGAGCACGATTTCCTTAAGCCATCTTCTTTTATTGCAAGTGCGGCTAGTGCACGATCACAACCCTTTCACCAGGATACTTTGGTTGCGAGCATGACTTATGCGCGATCACGACCTTCACCCAGTAGCCCTTCAAGCGTGAGCACAGATCTTCCGCGATCTCGGCTTGCACATTTCCAGCACAGAACATACTGAGGTGTACTGAATTTGAGAAAAATCTAAGGGGGAGGTGAAATGATATGTTCTAGAAGGGGTAAAAAGGACAAAAGGCATGAATTACTTATAGAGGAGGACACACATTCTTACAAAAAAAATTTCATAAGGAAGAACACACAAGGGAGAGAGAGATAAAAAAGGAAAAAGAGGAGAAAATGAAGTTGAAGGAGAGAGACCCACTAGAAGATTTAAGCTCCTTTGGATAATATTTTCTTACTCTTATCTCCATTTTACTCTCTTGTGTGTAATTTCAATATTGAATGTTGGTTTTAATAGCCATGAGTGGCTAAGTTTCTTAATGTTGTTGGGATTTTGGAAACCCATTTGAATTAAGTTCATTTAATATATTAGTTCTTGTTTATAATTTGCACATTGTGTTTGTTAAGCTATGTTGAGTATTATATCATGGCCAGATGCAATCCATGTTTGAATCTATGCATTGAGAGATGGCAGATTCAATAGACCCACAAATACTTGTTAGATGTTTCAATGACTTGAGAAAGCTTGCATATATCTAATCCTCTATAAGTTTGCTGAATACCTTTCAAATTAATTTCAATCTTGTTGTATGATGATGATGAGAATTAAGTTATATAATGAGATTTTATTGATGCTTGTTAGTGAGATTAACCTTGCTCGAGAGAGATTGTTAATTCAGTTTATGAAAACTTGAGGTGTGCATTAGAACTTAAACTAATGTGTTATTTGGCTTAATGATAATGTGGTATGCCATTTCCCCAACAACATGTCTTTACCATTGTTTAATTCCTTGTTATTTTGATTCACAATAGCCTTATTTACATTCTTTAGTTTAGTTGTTAGTTTGCTTATTTACTTACCTTAAACAAATCATTATTAATAGCTCCAAACAAATATAATTGAGATTAATAGGTGTTTAGTCCTCAATCCTTATGAAGACGATACTCTACTCACTACTTTATTACTTGTCAACCTGTGCACTTGTGGTTAAGCAACAAGTTTTTGGCACCGTTGTTGAGGATTGACGGAGCTAACATTATAATTGATTGATATTGTATTGGATTAGAGTATTTGTTATTTTAGCATTCTATTTTTGACTTATGAGTTTTATTTTAGGTACTTTGGTTTGGTGTATGCATAATACTTATCATACTAGACAAGAACCTTTACTCTTTATTTCGGACTTGTCAAAGTTTTAAAGAGAGAATTGAAGAAGATTGAAGAGTACGTTGAGTGATATGGTTACACAAGGAGCCCAACTAGCTGATGTGGAAAAAACTTTGCTAGAATTTGTTATGCCGGGTTTAGAAGGAGCTAGACAGAGCATTACAAGGCCTAGTGTTCAAGGTAATAGCTTTGAAATTAAACTAGCACTTTTACAGATGATCCAATCCACTATTTAATTCCATAGATTGCCTTTGGAGGAACCAAATATGCACATAACCAACTTCATGGAGATATGTGACACATTCAAGTATAATGGAGTCTCTGATGATGCTATTCGATTGAGGCTTTTTCCATTTAAATTTAAGGATTGAGCCAAGGCATGGCTAAATTCTCAACCTCCAGCATCAATCATGACTTGGGACTCACTTGCAAAAGAATTTCTATCAAAATACTTTCCTCCCGCAAAGACGACAAAGATTGTCAAAGACATCACCACATTCCAGGAATTCGAGAATGAGTCTTTATGCGATGCATAAAAGAGATTTAAGGAATTGCAAAGAAGTTGTCTACACCATGGCCTTCCCAAAGATGTTCTTATTTGAACCTTCTACAATGGTATGATGAGTTCTACAAGAGATACAATTGATGCAACTGCAGGGGGATCTTTAATGAGGAAAGCCATTAATGGTGCTTTTGAACTTTTAAAGGAAATGGCTAACAATAATTGTTTATGGCCTTAGGAGAGGCATTTGGCTCCTAAACTAGGAGGAAAACTTGGAGTTGATGATGTTACTTCCATTCAAGCTCAACTTACTACACTAAACAAAAAGATTGGTGATTTAACTATAAGAGGTAATGCTGTCCTAACTTCATCTTCAACTATATTTTGTGAACATTGTCATGTGCTTGATCACTTAACTCTAGAGTGTGGTTTTGGAAGTGAAAATGTGTATAGGGATGGAACTCTGGAAAATTGTAGCTATGTTGGAAACCAATTTCAACCAAGGCAACCAAAAAACAACCTATACTCAAACACCTACAACCAAGGTTAGAGGAACCACCCCAATTTCTCATAGAGTAACAACCAAAACTCTCAAGGCTTCTCAAACCAATTCTCTAAACTAGCACCACCACTCGGATTCTAAGATAAATCTATTGATTAGAGATTTGCTGCTGTAGAGTTAAAATTTGATAAATTCATGGAAGCTATCAGCTCAAAGATCAATGGCCAAAATGAGAAGTATGGCCAAATATTCAAGAACCACTCTTTATCAATTCATAACATAGAGGTTTAACTTGGCCAACTAGCAAATGTAGTTCCTACTAGAAGTCAAGGCCATCTTTCAAGTAATATGGAAGTCAATCCAAAAGAGTAAGTCAAGGTTATCACCTTGAGAAGTGGTAGAGAACTTCAAGGCCCTCAACAATTGCCATTAGGTTTGATGAACATAAAGAGCTTCAAGGTCCTCAAAATATACCATCAAGTATGGATAATGAAGATAAAGAGCAACGAGAGGTGAAAATTAAAGATGCATAAATTGAAAGAAAAGAAAACAAATTTGAAGAATTAAGGAAAGCACAAGTGGAGCAGCCTCCCACTGTTGATACATCAAAGTACGCTCCAAGGCTACCCTTTCCTTTGAGGCAAAAAAAGATGAATGATGATGAGCAAAGGTTTGCTAAGTTCATAAAAACCTTCAAGAAGTTAGATTTGAAGATACCTCTCTCAAAAGCATTGAATTAGATGCCAAAGTACACAAAGTTCCTTAAAGACATTATCATAAACAAGCAGAAATGGAATGACAATAAGATGGTACCTTTAATAGAGACTTGTAGCTCTATCATCTAAAAAAAAATTCCAGTCAAGCTTAAAGATCCAGAGAGTTTTAAAATTCCTTGCACTCTTGATTCTAAAGAATTTCCTAAATGCTTGTGTGATTTTGGAGCTAGCATTAATCTTATACCTCTTCACTTTTCAGGGAGCTTAATCTTGGAGAGGCGATAAACACCAACATGACTCTTCAACTAGCCTATCGCTCAATTAAAAAGCCATATAGAGTGGTTGAAGATGTGCTTGTTAGAGTTGATAAATTCATATTTTCGGTGGACTTTGTGATCTTAGACTATGAGCTAGACAAGCATTGCCCCTTGATCTTAGGGAGACCCTTTCTCAACATTAGCAGGGCAATGATTAATATGTATGAGGGCAAGATCACATTGAAAGTTGGAGAAGAGAAAGTGGGTTTTATGATGAATAGACTCATCAAATACATGAAGAGTGAGTATCCTAATGAAGAAGGAAAGATGGTGAACAAAGAAACCAAGGAAGCATCATTGATTCTAAAGAAATAGAAGTCTAAATCAAGTCAAAATCCCTTGCTTTCTAAAGTTGAGACCAAGATGAAGGACAAATAAAAAGTGAATTTGAAGAAGAAAGCTAAGCAAGTGATCAGAATGGTGTACATTCCTAGGAAGTATGCTTCTTGAAAGGGCAAGATGAAGTTTGACTCAACAAATAACGGAAAGGAGGAATATCAGCCATTGATTAACACTAGGGATGAGGGATATTCTTCCTTATCATTCACTTGACACATCAAATTAAAGGGGAATGGTCAAGTTAAAGACCTTAAATTAGCATGTTTTTATTTACATTTATATTTATGTTTGTTTAAATGATTGTTTTATTTGTTTTTAATTTTCCTTATTGTCTAATGTTTGCTTTTTACTAGCTTTTTGATTATGCATGCTTCAAGTAAAGTGTGTTAGAAGTTAATGTGTGGTTCTTGCATTTTTTTAGGTGCAGGACAAAAGCCACGATCGCTGCTATTCATGCGATCACTCAATCAGTTTTCTAGGCCATTTCCGTGATCGCGTTATGAGTTGCGATTGCTAAGTGCTCGATAGTCCAGATCTTATGCCTAATTCGCACTTGCGGAAAATCAACAATTATGAATGCCAAGCCTCTCAAGCTCAATTTCATCTATTGTAATCATGTAGTGTCTGCGATCACGTCTCTCTGCACTTATAGTGCCATTTTCATCTGTTGCGATCACACATTACATGCAATAATGGATTTCCCCTATTTTGCAATTAAAACAGATGCCACCCACTTCCCTCCTCCACTCTCTTTTCAAAACCCACGATCTTTAACTTTTTGCGTTCTCCGAAAATCACCCAAATATCAAATCTCCCAAAATCTTCTATATTTCCTCTCTCTTTACCTCTATTATAACCCTAACCTCTTATAATTTCTTCCCCAAATTGCCACAAACCTTATTTTTCCCAAATCTCATTTTTCTTCCCCAAAGCGGAGCATCCATATTTCCTCTCAATGTCGACATCAAGGAGTAGGAAGAAGGCGAGAACAACTGGAAAGGAGGTGCTCTATGAAGGCAAAATCGATTTAGTATCCAAATATGGCGCCCCATTTCCAATCCACACGAATGTGGCAGGAGATAAATATCTTTCACTTTCCCAAAGGAATTTTTTAGTTCCTAAATGTTTAGACATGAGAACATTAGCAGGTGTAAACTTAAAAAAAGAGTTTTAGAGCTTTGTGATAGATTAGGGTGGAGACAGTTTGTGGAGATGACACATTCTATATACAGAGATTTAACACTAGAGTTTTATGCAACTTTGAAACTCTCTGATCATGGCCATAGGAAGTTTGATTGCAAACCAATTACTATTGATTACAATACTATGCTTGCTGTGTTTGGATTCCCAAAAAGAGGGATTTGTGAAACACCAATTGGATACAAATCCAAGGATTTTTAGCAAGAGATCACCACGCCGGATGCGGTTTAGGATGTGAAGGGTTCATCAAATGGGTTGATCAGGGATCATAACTATGTGATAATGCACAATTTTATATGCCACTCTATTATGCACAAGGTTTTGAGGTAGGAACTATTGATGTTGTGGTGTATGCATACATCCAAAAAGATCTCCACTACGTACTTTATTTTACAACCTTGTGGCATGTTGCCAGAGCTCCTAAGGCATCGATTTCCATAGGCCACATCGTAGTAGGGTTGGCAATGCAATTCCAAGTTTTTAATCCTCTTACTATTGAGATGCCATCCATTCCACAGGAGAGATTGGGCTGGCTTTTGCTTATAGGAGCAGAAATATTAAAATCCAATTCAGAGCTAAGGGAGCCTTCAATAAGAAAGTGTTTTCACTTGAGGCAACCAACATCCCAGAGAAGAAATATGCCTTATATTGCTCAGGGTGATGAATAAAAATCTGAAGAAGAGGAACAGCAACCGCGTCTTCTACTGCCTACTCTAGCTCAAGTAGACACGACCTAAGTTTTGGAGAAGCTAGACCTCTTCAAAACCTCCATGGAGTCCATATTCGAAAAGCTCCAGTCGATGGTGGTGAAGAGATATAATGATGTCAATGATCACCTTATTGACATTGAAAATGAGATTTCATACCACTATTTCAAACTTCAAGAATATTTCAAGGCTTCGGGCTACCTAAATCTTCCTTCACCCTCTCCTAAGAGGCCTAGAGAATTATTGTTTCCAGATTCTCCACAACAACAGTCACCTCCGGGCTCTCCTCCATAAGGGGAGTAAACTCTTTTGCCTAGCTTTTATTTTTATTTTCAGGATGTTTTTAGTCTTTATTTTCCTTTGTATATTTATTATGTTTATATTTTTGCTTGTGAAGTTTTTATTTTTATTTTTGATTTTTGGGTTGTGTTTATGCATTTTATATATTGATATGTTTTTCATTTACATACCCCACTCATATTGAGAACAATGTGTGATTTAAGTGTTGGGGGAAAGGGGGGGGAATCATTTTGTACATTTTGCATTTTCAGTATATATTTAGTATATTTTAGGTATCATGCATTTTCATTTTGCATTTGTGTAATTTAACCCAAAATTTTGAAAATTTTGATGCTTGACACTTGGATTTTTGCATGACTATCTTTGTGACGAATATTGTGTACGTTTGTGGTTTTGTTGAATATATATATTTAATCTCCTCTTAATGGTTAGTTTAGTTCTTTTTAAATTTGGTTAACATTTTGAGTTGAGATTTTTGAGCTTTTAATCAATCTAATGCATGTTGTTGCTTATTTGATCATGATTATGAATGATTGTTTTGGGAGTTAGTATTGTGAATGAACTAAACTCCTCTTTAGGGTCGTTTTTAGTTGTATGTGAAAGGAATCATAAAAATACCCTTTTCCATTTCTTAAAAAAAAAGAAAAGAAAAAGAATAAAGTGCTTAGGAAATTGAATTCCATCTACTCCAATGCTCTTTAATAAGAGTATGATTATTCAAAAAACCTTTTTAAGGTTCACATTGAGTAGTTCGGGAAAGACGGGGAACTACCAAGAGGGGGAAGAAAAAGCACAAAGTAAAAAGAAAATAAAAAGGTTAAGAGTTGATTTCTATATGCCCAATTACAACGACCGTAACTTAGAATCTTTTTCATTCATGCATTCTTTTCCCAAGACTTTGATTCATTTTTGTGTGATCGTGAGTAGATAACATGCTCTTCACTTAGTAATTTTAATTCTTGACTTGATTTGTTAACCTTGTTTTTGAGTTGCATAAACTAGCTATTAGGAGGAGATTGACATGTGTGCTTCATGAAATTATGGATATACACCTTGTTCATTGTTTTGATAATTTATGTTTTTGAGTTAGCTTGAGGACAAGCAAAGATTCAAGTGTGGGGTATTTGTTGGTGTTAAATTACGCATAGTTTTAGGTGTTTAATTTGCATGCATGTGTATATTCTTAATAGCATTTAGTATAGAAAAGCATATAGAAACATATACTTTTATATTTTCTTTGTTTTTGTTAGGGGAAAGAGGAAAGGAGGTGAATTGGAGGAGTTAGGAGTCCAAAAAGAGGAGAAAATGGAATAGAGTGCAGCAGAGCAATCTTCTATTTTGATCGCAATGGAATGCACAATAGCAGATATGCCAATTTGTCAACCTCTTAGTAATTTCGAGCCTTTCACGAGCGCGGTTTCCTTAAGCCATCTTCTTCTGTTAGCCCTTTAAGCGCGAGCACGAATCTTCCACGATCGCTACTTGCACATTTCTAGCACAGAACATGCTGAGGTGTATTGAATTTGAAAAAAATATAAGGGGGAGGTGAAAGGACATGTTTTAGAAGGGTTAAAAAAGACAAAAGGCATGAATTACTTGGAGAGGAGGACACACATTCTCACAAAAAAAAAAAATCACAAGGAAGAACACACAAGGGAGAGAGAGGAAGAAGATGAAAAAGAGGAGAAAAAGAAGCTGAATTAGAGAGACCCACTAGAAGATTTAAGCTCTTTTGGATAATATTTTCTTACTCTTATCTCTATTTTACTCTCTTATGTGTAATTTGAATATTGAATGTTGGTTTTAATAGCCATAAGTGGCTAAGTTTATTAATATTTTTGGGATTTTGGAAACCCATTTTAATTAAGTTCATTTAATAGATTAATTCTTATTTATAATTTACATATTATGTTTGTTAAGCTTTGTTAGGTATTGTATTGTGGCCAGATGCAATCCATGTTTGAATCTATACATTGAGAGATGGTAGATTCAATAGACCCACAAATACTTGTTAGATATTTCAATGACTTGAGAAAGCTTGTATAGATCTAATCCTCCATAAGTTTTTTGAATGCCTTTTAAGTTACATTTTATCTTGTTGTATGATGATGATGAGAATTAAGATATATGATGAGATTTTATTGATGCTTGTTAGTAAGATTAACCTTGCTTGAGAGATATTGTTATTTCGGTTTATGAAAACTTAAGGTGTGCATTAGAACTTGAACTAATGTGTTATTTGGTTTAATGATAATGTGGTATGCCATTTCCCTAACAACATGTCTTTACCATTGTTTAATTCCTTGTTATTTTGATTCACAATAGCCTTATTTATATTCTTTAGTTTAGTTGTTAGTTTGCTTATTTACTTGCCTTAAACAAATCATTATTAATAGTTCTAAACAAATACGATTGAGATTAATAGGTGTTTAGTCCTCAATCCCTATGAAGACGATACTCTACTCAGTATTTTATTACTTGCCAACAGTGCACTTGCGGTTAAGCAACACTTGGGAAATGAAAACGTGTCAAAAGAACTTAATTCCCGTTAGAAGCTAAAAGAGTCCGCTTTCCTGAGTAGGATATCTTGTATAGGTTTTGAGTTTTCTATAGGGGTGTCTCATATTGTGTTTCTTGTCTAGGCATCTTGTTAGGTTTTAATGGCGTAAGTAGGATAATGCACTAAGGGATGCTTAAGTATGATTTAACTCTTTGAAGGGTAAAAGGTCAAATGGTCAAAAGTAGTATGATATGGAAAATAAGAGAAAGTTGCTTTCCACGTGTCATGCGTCCATTAAAGGCATTTTTTTGGTGCTCCATCAGATGCTAGATAAAAGAGTATATATAAATGATTCTTCTTTAGTCTTTCTGATTAGGAGATTCTTTTCTTAAGTAGGATCTTCATACTTGGATTTTGTTACTCCTCTTTGGGAAAATCTCCTCAGCCGGTGAGGTTTTTAAAGTCCAGGAGTGTTCCTATAACTTCAATATTGAAATCCTCTTTAGGGAGAAAGATTTATATTTGTACCACATGTCCTTGGGGTAATGGGACTCTCACCTATTGAGAGATTTTGACTTTCAAATTTAATTGATTCTTCTTAGGGAGAGCCTCTTTGGGGAGCTTGGTTAGTGCCTAGGGAGGATTTATGTTCTCTGAATCCTCATAGGTGTAAATTCTCACTTCTGGAGAGTATCTCACATCTAAAGGACTAATTTGGAAGTTGGAGGGTTTGGTCCCTCTATGATTTGGAGTCTGCTCTCCATGTAGGTTCCTAAGGCTGCCGATGTTCTCTCTCTTAGGGGAGTTAGTAATTTCTGAATAGACATTTTTAGTAGAGGAAATGTTGCTTATGAGTGGGAGGTAAAAATTCTTGAATAGAGATTTTCAATAGAGGAAATGTTGCTCCCAAGGGAGAAGTAGAGATTCTTGAGTAGATAATCCTGTGTAGCAGATTTTACTCCCTTAGAGGAGATTTAGATCTTTGACTGAGAATTTCCTATGGTAAAAATTTTACTCCCATAGGGGAGTTAGAAATATTTAAGTAGGAATTCCAATGGAGAAAGTTTTTCTCCTGATTTATTCACTTGATTTAATGATTTTTATATCGAGGCAGATGAAGAATCTGTTCTTTGTGTTGATGATGAAGATTTTCTTTTCAAGAAAATAAATCTTCATTACTGTTTAGGAATGACTTTTCCCCTAAGTAGGGAATATGAGGCCCTTTCCTATACAAGAAAAAACTCATGTTTCTCATCAAATTTGTTAGGATATGCATCATTATAAAATAATTACTAGAATATCTTAATTGGAGAAATTAGAAAGGAAAACTTATCTAGTGGGTTGTAATCCTCGAAGACTTCTCGTAAATATATTAGATCCATATAGATGTACCTAGATAGAGTTCAAGAGTATAATTTTGCTTCTTATGGGAGTGTATTCAATTAGGATTTTTAAAGACATTTATAGACTTTTTTAATTGAATAACTTTTGTAGAGTTTATAGACTTTTTAATGACTTTTATAGAGTTTAATGACTTTTATAGACTTTATTTTGGAAGACTTTTATAGAGTTTATGAATTTATTAATGACTTTTATAGACTTTATTTTAAAACATTTTTTATGAATTTTATTGATATTGGACAAATTTTATTGATTTTAATAAACATATTTTAAACTAATAAATTAATTTTTGTCGTATAATAAAAATAATTTTTTTTAAAAAATAATTAAAAGTGGACGCCTTTAATTAATTTTTTTAAAAATAATTAAGATATTTATTTTATTAATTTCAAATAAAAAACCATATCAAAGAATTTTTTTCAGCTAATAGATTTTTTCACATTCCACAAAAAAATTTACATAACATATATATAATAAACATAATAAACAAAAATAAAAAACATATAAAAAAGTGAAAATAAATAGAAATAGTAATAAGTAGATTACCCTGTAGCACTTTAAGTCCATCACTTGTTGATAAAACATCATATTTGAAAGTCATTCAAATTCTTGAGGTAAGATGAATGACTTTTTGTATGTATATAAATAGAAAAAGTCATTTAAAGTCATTAAAAGTCCACAAAATTCCATTGTCTACAAAAATCCATGACTTGTTGAATATGAGTTTACTTTTATCAACTCTTTAAAAGTCCTAATTAAATATCCCTTAACTTTTATAGAATTTTTTTTTAAATTTATAAGAGTCATTATTAAATACACCCTAGCTTTTAAAAAGTCTTTAAAAGTTATGATTGAATACCCTATGACTTTTAAAATCTATAAAAGTCTTTAAAAATCATAATTGAATACACCCCCCTTAGCTTTTGCATTGAGTGAGACATACACATTGATTCAATTGTGAAAGAATGAACCATTCCTTTAAAAGCTTCATTTGACAATGTCATGATCATAATACTCAAAATAAATTTTCTTTATCTCCAAGATTAATAAATTGATATCCTTTAGTTGTTCACATATAGTTGATACTTAAATAGGCTTCAGTTTCAAGATAGAAATTATTTGATCAAGAATTCTTGACTAAGAAAGAGATACTTAATTGGGAAAAATAAAAATATGATGTCAGCATGCTTGTGCTTCAAAGGATTAGCTCATTTCCCCACAATCGAAGCCATTTTGATAGTTCTACTCCTTTTGCCTTAGTGATAAGTACTAAAAATGATATATTTTGAGCACTATATAATTATATTTTATTATTAGAATTATAGGTTTTTATTGTTTAAAAGTAGATTTTAGGAATAAAAAGCATTAGAAGTTAGAATATTATTAGGTTTGTTATTTTATGCATTTTTAATTAATTTTTATACTTTTTACATTGTTTTTGTGTTGAATTTTGTAGGTTCCAGAAAGTGAAAATTATTTTGGGAATGAAAGTAATGAGGACTCAAATCTAGGAGCTAATTTAGCCACAAACAAGAGCAAGAAGTTAAGAAACTGAAGTGCGGATAGGTAACACAACCATGTCACCTTACAGACACACCCGTATCTAGTTGCTTTTTTTAAAGACCTGTAGAAGTTTGTAGTGACATAGTTATGTCACCTTACAGACACAGCCATGTCTGACTTGAGAAATTGAAGAACTGCTGAAGACTGTCTAGATATAGTCATGTCTGAGGGCTGCATTCGAGATGAAAATTAAGTGACACGACCATGTTACTTTGGTGACATAGTTGTGTCTGTCGTAGTTGCTTGTTTTGGAAAGTTCATTTTAGGGTTTTTTTGGAGAACAATATAAAAGGAGAAGTTTCATTTTTTGAAAATAGACAATTAGAGAGAGGGTTGCCACTTTGGAAACAACACCCATTGTTGTTTCTTTCATACAATAATTATTAACTTTAGTTTTAATTTTAATTTTCAACTCAAGCTATTAGATTGAAGAACAAAAGTTGATGATCATAGACAATATTGAGGAAGTTGAATAAAAAGAGTTTTTCTTCTTTTATTCTCTTGCTCTTTATTTATTTAATTATGAATATGTTATCATTCTTCATCTCTTGTTGTTTTTTCTTATTTCTATGAGTAACTAAGTAAGTTAGTTAGGGTTTTAATGAACCCCACTCAACATGAACTTAATCAATTAAATTCTAAATAAAAGAATATGCATTTCATGAAATTTATTAGACTTAATGCCTTTCATTGGCTTAGCTACACTTGGAATTGAACTAGAAACTAGGATTATATCGAGAGATTGATTCTAGTAAGAAAAGCAATAACAATATATTAATTCAAATTGACTTAGTTGAGAGACACTTCAATATTAATATTCCAAAGAAGATTGCTTAAACAAATTGGTTATGATTAGTTATTTATTCTAGTGAGAGTTGGATAATCAAGTAATTAGCATAATTGATTAATTGTGAGCGTACTTAAAAGAGACATCACAATATTAAAGATGCTTCGGAAATGAAATGTTATTCATAATAAACAAGAGTTTACTATCTTTTGAATTAAATTGAGCTGGGGGATTTAAACCCTAACTTCTTTAATTAAATAGAATTAGTGACAAAATTTTATATTATTTTCGATTTAATTTACTAGTTTTTCTCATTAAAATTATTGGTAGTATAGACAAGTAAAATATTAAGAGTAGCTCCATAGTTAACACTATCCATGCGGGAATGATATCTCTTTCATTACTACTTGTACGATTCCGTGCACTTGCAGATTTTGTCCATCACTTAGCTATAGCTCTAATATATATTTTTGATGTATTTATATAAGACAAAGAAACCTTGGTGAAGGGGGGGGGGGGGTGGTGGATTACCTAAAGCCCCTCTGATGCTTAAGTCAGTGCTCATGAACAGGATAACTTATAAAGGTGATGAAGATAAGGACGAGAACATGAATATTATTTGAGATAAATGAGTGTTTATGTATCCATTTTAGTTATTGAAAAATAGAGAAAAAGAATAAGAGGAAGAAGAAGAACATGGAGCCTTTAGATCATGAGTCTTTTATGTAGCCTTGGTAGGTTGGAGGTAGTTAGAAATGGAGAAAGGTGATTGGTAGAGAGTACCTGAAGCACATTGACTTTACAGGTGTACTCGAATGGCTTCTTAGGAAATGGAGATGCGTCACAAGAATTTAATGTCCGTTAGAAGTTGAAAGAGTTTGCTTTTTTGAGTAAGATATCCTATATAAGTTTTGAGTTTTCTATACAGGTGTCTCATATTGTGTTTCTTATCCAAGCATCCTATTCAAGTTTTAATGGCTTAAGTAGGATAATGCACTAAGGGATGCTTATGTATGACTTAACTCTTTGAAGGTTGGAAGGTCAAATGGTTAAAAGTAGTTTGATGTGGCAAATAAGACAAAGCTACTTTCCATGTGTCATGCGTCTATGGTGTATTTTTTGTTCTCAATCAGAAACTTTAAATCAGTATCATTGATTCTTGATTTATTAATTCTTAGCTATATCTAGCTAAATTATTAAAAACATATATAATATAAAATCTCATAAAAACCAGATAAAAATCAAATAAAACATCAAAATAAGAGTAGAAATTACATTATCAATTACAATCATGATAAGAAGAAGATGAATCCCTTTTATGTAAGGACAACAAAGTTTAAATAGGAATTCATTTTCATGTATATAATTTAAGAGCTCATTAATGCTATGCTAAACCTAGTTCAAATAGGAATCCTTTGGATAAGGTTTTGCTTTTTTAGGATTTAAAGAGGTAATATATAGATGTCTAAACACTTTTTTTTAATCTAACTTTCATAATATTTATGATTAAAGGGTGCTAACAAAAATATCCATTGCAAAACAAACCAAATGAAAAGGCTTCAAATTCAAAGAAGAAGATGAAATAAATTGTTGAATTAAAAAAAAAGCCTGAGATTTTTATTGATCAACCTCCAAATCCTGAAGAAGTTGTGCTTCCACTAGAGGCCATTCACAAGAGTAATATAATCAACTAAAGAGTCACAATACAAGATTACATTTTATGTTGTATTAAGATCAACAACCCAACATGTAAAATCTACTGCTAGTATTCAATAATCAATGAAGGATAATTTATTAGGTTCTTCCAATGACCAAGAAAATAATAATGTTGTGGTTGAATCTTTGGCAATGGTTGAACAATATCATGAATATGACCACAATTATTGGAAACATGAGTTTATAGTTGAGTTATTAAAAGGTGAATCAGAAGGATCAATGAAATAGCAGGAAGTCCAAATGCTACCTAATACTCATGCAAATAAGTAGTGGGACTAGAGTTCGATACCAAAACCGGTGCCATAGCTAGCTATTTTTGTTGTATTACATTTGAAAATTATGTATTAGTTTTATTAATTAAATATAAACTATGTATTATAAATTTAATCATTAGATATAATACATTAGAGTAGGTAAATTTTTTAAGGGTTGTGCTCTTGAAACCTATGGCCTTTAAAGTGATGGCTATTATTGTAGTTCCATACTACAAAAATTTTAATTACTACAACTGATAATGAATCAATTGGTGGTACTTGGAGTCCCTCATGAGTAGTTCAAGTGGCAAAATATATGGACTTCTATTAAGAACAGGGTTCGAACCTCCATCCCCTCTCTCCCTCCTTATGGTATTGAGAATTAACCATCTCCACTAGTTATTCAAAAAATTGGTGATACTTGGACATTGTTTCACTACAATACATATATTTTTTTCAAAAAAAAAAAATTATGCTGAAGAGTTCCACTATTTATGATGATTAAAAAATTGAATTCATAAATTTTATAATATTATTACGTAATATTTTTATTATTTAACAATCCAATTTATGTTTATAATTTTTTCATTTGATTTTTTAATATTTGGTAATCATAAGGATTTTGAATAGTACAAAATTCAAGCTGAATTATTTTGTCGTTACATTGGATGAGACTTGAGAGTGTATAAGAATATAAGATGCATGCAAGCAAAATTAGAGGACAAAATCAATAGAGAAAAATATTAACTTTCATAATTTGCTCAACTAAAAATATTCAACAAAGGTAAAAAAACTGGAACATAGCGTATGGTCTTGTTGAAAGCTAAATTACACTAATGGATGGAGATTACTCTGCTCTCATTTAAGAATAAGTTGAACATGCCAATTTGACTTGGATATTACTTTTGATTTATTGATTTAAAGAAAATAAATTTATCGATTGAGCTAATTCCTTTAACATAAATTTATTGATTTTATGTTTAAGGGCTGGTTTATGGCGGGGTTGAGTTTCTTTTTTACTGCTAGGTTGGCTTTGCTCCCAAATAAGGTATCTATAGGAAGTGACTCAAAATCCAACTTAAATTCTAATTTGGATTTTTCTACATTTATGTTTGGGAAGTTTTTATACATAACTCAAAAATTAAAAAGCATATAAGAAAAGGTGTTAAACTTTTCATTATTTCAAAACTATTTTTTCTAAACAAATAATTCTTCAATTTTTGATCTTATCATTATGCTCATACCAGCATGCCTCCTCCATGCTTGCTCACTTTAAATATTATGACGCGATATGTAGCTTAAAATAATCAACACACAATTGATTATTAAAGAAAAATAAATCTCAATCTAGAGATTCAAAGAAACAAGCCTTAATTCAGAGGCCTAAACTTCTCAATCTAGAGAATAAATAAAGCAAAAGCTTTAATTTGTTTAATAAAAATGAATAGCAATCTTAAAAAAATCCTAAAACATCTATTTATACCCTAGGTATAATATGGGTATAACATGAATTAATATAATATTTCAAAATAACCAAAATAAAGAAAATTTGCATGATAAAAGAAAATAAAGTTCGAGACACACAACCATGTGTGAATGGGCACATGATTGTATGTATATGCTACTCAAGAATTTGTTCTCAGGGCATAGCCATGTGAGAAAAGGCTCACAGCCATGCCTGAGTCATGACTGATGATTCTACGTTGCTCACAATCAGGCACAACCACGGAAGAAAACACACACAGCTGTGTGCATCTGACATAACCATGCAGTCATATTTGCTTCTAAATTCTACTTGGTTGCCTTATCAATGCTCCACGTTAGTCACCTCCACTTATAAAGAACATATCCTTAAGTTATTGTTTAGATATCCAAGACTTATATCTAGCTGGAACAAGGTAAGATCAGCAATATTGAAGGTCTTTGAAATTTCCATCCAACTTATCAAGTCAACTTGGCAAGTATAAGCATTGTTGTTGATCTTCCTAATAATTTAGTATGGTCCATACTTTATTTGTTGAAGCTTACTAAGACCACCTTGCATTGTAGCCTTGTTAATGAACACCATCAGTTCATTTTTAACATCAAACACTTTGAACTGGTCATACTTGTTAATCTTCATCTTTTGCTTGACATTAATTTTCTCTAGCATGCTCTTGATATCCTTTTGTACTTCATGGACTTATTTTATGAAGTCAATAGTTGCTATATCCAAACTTGTTGTATAATGAACAATTTTGTTTAATACAAACTCCATTTATACTTTGATAACACATCATATGGCTTTGGCCCATCCTTTTCAAATTATTCAGTTGATCCACCTCCATGTAAATTATGCACCTCCACTAGATGTTGACCTCTCACTAAGTCTCTGCTATTATCCTCTTCTTTTACTATCGTTAAATGCACTTCACGAGTCTTATTACACTCTCCTATAAATGTGGATTGTTTATGCTTAATAGTTAGAAAATTCCTCCCCTTTGCCTGTAAAGCTTTGGGTTGGATTTTCCTAGTTAACAGAACCAATATGTACCTCACCCCATTCTTTTCTAGTTGATATGTGTTGCCCTTACCTGAGTGTCTAGCATCAACATCATACTGCCAAAGATGCCTAAGTATAATATGGCAAGCATCCATGTCTATTACATCACAATACACTTCATCATTATACCTACCAATAGAGAAAGGTACCTTGCAATGTTCAGTAACCTAACTACCACCAACCTCTTAATCCACCCACTAATGTATGGATTAGGATGTGTTTTTGTTATCATCTGCAACCTTTTCACAATATCTCTACCTACAACATTCTCTTAACTCCCACTATCAATAATGAGATCAAACAAACTCCCATGTACTGTACATCTAATGCGACAGAGTTGATCGTGTTGAGTATCATCCTTATACTTTTGAGAGAACATAAACTTCCTCACCACACATGTATACTCATCATGGTTATAGTCTTCACAATCATCATCCCCATATGGTCTACACACTTCATCTTTAATAACATCATCACTCTTCTTTACCATATTCACTGCCTTCCTCTTTGGACACTCATTAGAGCGATGTCTAACCTCACTACATTTGTAGCATTTAACACCAAAGGACTTAGCATAATTTTTTGACAAGATTTGAAGTGTTATCCTTATTTCCTTTCGCTATTACACCTTTTCCTTGCTGTACACCACCATCACCGGCAGGGTCTACATTACTAGATTCAATTTGAGGTATCTTTCCTTTATTATTATAAGCCTTGCCATCTACTCTGCCATACTTTCTATAGTTAGTACTACGGGTTTGATCTTGTAGGAGTAACTCGATTTTCATAGCCAAATTTCTAACCTCTTGTACATTGAAAACCTTTTACACCTCAATTTTATCTTAAATATTCTGCTTCAATCCACTTAAATATCTTGCCACCTGTTGGTTCTCACTTTTTGATAACTGATTTCTCTTTATCAACCTCAAAAATTCAGCAGTATATTCATTTACACTCCTATTACCCTATATACATCTCTGATAAGCATTGAAAATATACTGCTCATAATCTGAAAGCAAAAACCTACCTTATAATAATTGTTTCATTCTATGCCAAGTTTGAACCAGACCATGCCCCTCTCTCATCCTCGTCTCTCTTAATCTATCCCAATATACTGATGCTCCCCTTTCAACCTATAAACAACAAATTTAACCTTCCTATCTTTGGGCAACTTAGTATATTCAAGGAACCTATCTACTTCAGACAACTAATCTAAAAATCCCTCACTATCAAGACCACTACTAAAGTTAGGAATATCTACCTTTAGTTCGTACTTCGCCTTTGTAATTCAGTTGCCATTGTCTTCCACCTCTCTGTTTACTATATGAAAATGCAATTTCACCTCCTCAATTGAAGTGTCATCAAATATCCATGTCGACCTTCTTTGATTTTTTATATTAAGGATGAGATTAGCGATGGGTCTAGCGGGGCCAACTCCTTCACCTTATTCCTCATTGTTATTCATGTTTCTTTGCCCATTAACCTTTAACAATGCTTGTAATAGGGTTTTGAAAGTGCCTCCAATTGTTGTGCCATATTTTGGGTTGATTGTTCAAACGATTATTACTGCTCTTTGATTGCTCTCTAAATAGCCTACAATCCCCGATCATTGTCTTGGGATTGGTTGCCACCACTAGCACTAATATTAGTCATCGATTAGGAGAAACCCACTTTGATACCACCTGATGCATTGTGTAATGTGAAATAATCAACACACAATTGATTATGAAAGAAAAAAAAATCTCAATCCAAAGATTCAAAGAAACAAACCTCAATCTAGAGACCCAAACTTCTCAATCTAGAGAATAAACAAAGCAAAATCTTTAATTTGATTAATAAAAATGAATATTTATTTTAAACAAACCCTAAAACAACTATTTATACGCTAGGTATAATATGGGTATAATAGGAATTAATATAATATTTCATAATAATCAAAGTAAAGAAAATTTGCATGATTAAAAAAATAGAGTTCGAGACGCATATCTATGTATGAATGGGTGCACTGCTGTGTACATATGCTACTCAAGAATTTGCTTTCAAGCACAACCGTGTGAGAAAAGGAACATTGCCATGCTTGAGTCTTGACTGACGATTCTGTTTTGCTCACAACCAAGCACAACCACATGAGAAAACACACACAATCGTGGATATCTGACACAACCACAGAACAAAATCCATGCAACCATGTCTGCTTCTAAATTCCACTTGGTTGCCTTATCAATGCTCCACATCATATTTCTATCCCTTTCTCTTTTCCTCTTTCTCTCCTCTCTCTCCCTCTCCTTTTCTTCCCATCTCCTCCTTTCAAGCTCTCATTCTTTTTGCTTTTAAAGCTTTTCTATTTTTTTTCTCTTCTGTAATCTATGTTAGTTAATGTAGATGACAAAAATAATATTGTTCTAAATTTTGTTGTGTTTAATGTTGTTTGTGTTGTGTGCATGGCTAGATATGGCTAAAAAGAAACTCTCATAAGGATGCAAACTGGTCTCTCATATGGATTGTTGTTACTATGAGGTTCTTATTTTTATTTTTTTTCCAGTTGTTGTTTGGTTGTGGTTAGATTGTTGTGTTTTTTTTTTAATTTTTTTTTTGTGTTTGGTTAAATTTATTTATTTGATAAAAAATCAACAACAAAAAAATCATAATTTCACAACAAACAATCATATCCATTGAATTTATTTAGGAAAACTCATATTTACTAAAAAATTTTAATGTCTAAAGAAAGCAAACAATTAAAAATAGAGAAAAAAAACAACTTAAAACAAGAAAAAAAAAACGGACAACAATCTCGTAATAACCAGAAAATAACTAGAGAAAAATTAAAAAATAGCAACAACAATACAACAACAACTAATTCGAATAGCTCTGTTTGTCTCTATTTTACAAATTAAAATTTTGTAATCAAGTATAAAAATTTAGTGACCATCCATATAATAATAATAATAAATAATAATAATAATAACAATCTATTTCAACTTTTAGCTTATTTATGACCGGTTCATTTTAATGAAAATTTTTATGGGTGAAAAATTTTACTCATTGTTTTTTAATTACTTTTTCTTTATATGAAATTTTATTGTTTGTTTGATACTCTTTGGTTATAAATATGTATTTATTCTTAATATACATAGTACTATATATTGAGAATATATTGGTTAAATAAATATGAATTTTTTAATATAGGGCAAATAAATTTGTTAACAACGTTAATTAATGGGTTAATATATTGGTAGTCACCAAACTTTATACATATTTCATTTTAAATACTAAGTTTCAATTGGTTTCATTTCAATTACCAATGAGTTGGCATTTTATGTGCACAGTGATATAGCGAATATTCTAAATTCGATTGCCATATTAGCAAAATATCACCAGGTGATCTATTGATAAGACTTAAATTACAGTTTAATTACTAAAAAAAATCAATTAAAATTTAACACTCGAAATGAAATTAGTTCAGAGCAAGATGACCACCATACATTTAACCCACCAAAGTATTATAACAATAATTGTGTAAAGAAATATTTTATTATGTAGAAGGTTTCTACGGAAAACATGAAATACGAAGGTTTACGAGATGTTATCCACTAATAAACTTTTAACTTTGTATATAGCTTTTACGAGTTTCAGTTTACATGTCACCATTGATTGCATAATTGAAAAAAATATGATTCAACGTATCTCAAACCTTGCAATCTATATATATCTATAAAGGAGGACACGGATTTCACTGTTCATAAACAGTGAAATCTGTGTAATTTTAAAAAAATTTCAAATTTGCCATCACAAAATGGCGCTGTTTTGCATTGAAAAAAGAAGCAATAACCTTTAATGAAAACGACATCGTGTTTCCCCAAATTTCATTCAATTCTACCCCTAATCTTTCACAAAGCCATTTCCTTATTTTTTTATTTTTGAGAAATGCCATTTCCTTATTAGTTTTCCTTTTTCCGATATTGCTCCTCAAAACTCACAGAGACCCTAATTTTTATTCTCTCTTCCTCTTCTCTTTTTCTCTCCATTTAGTAGTCACCGCCTCCCCCACATGCCCTCTTTTCTTTTCTTCTTTCACAGCTCTGCTTTGTGTTCTTCAATTTTTTTTTGCCTTTTTATCATGTCATGTGGAAAACAAGTAAAAATTTGTTTTTGCAGTTACTCCTTTTCTTCTCTTTGATCACATCTTTTGGATCTGTTGCATGTGTTCTTGGCTCTTGCAGATCTTTTGTTTTAATTTTTGGATGTTTATGATTATTATCTGTTCATTAATGCCATCTCCAACACAAACAATAAATTTGTTGCATACTTTACATCAAATTTGTTGTTTGTACAGTGTTTCATCTCCAACCATAACATCAATTTACATACCAAAAGGAATATTCTCAGTATATTCTTTTATATCTCTTATTATTTATTATTTTCTTACTTTTTATTATTTTTACAAATTGCACCCATACTTTATATTTTTTACATATTCATCCAAATTATTTGATTTTAATAGTCATTTATAAATAT